>JASCZW010011181.1:0-63719 GCA_034211315.2 Aedes japonicus | reverse complement strand
ACCGTGTCCACCGCCGAGCTGTGTTCAAAAATGGCACCTGCAACATAGCTCTCCTGGCCGGATCCAACCGGCGGTTGCGCTTCCTGGTCGACCTTTTCACCACTCTAGTCGACGCCAGATGGCGCTACACGTTGATGGTGTTCGCACTGGGATTCGTCGGTTCCTGGCTTTTCTTCGCTCTGCTCTACTGGTTCATCTGTTTGGTTCACGGCGATATTGACGAGGCAAATCTTCCACACAACCAGGAATCTTCCGGTTGGACCCCCTGCGTAAGCAACATCTACAGCTACACCTCCTGCTTCCTGTTCTCGCTGGAAACCCAGCACACCATCGGCTATGGCAATCGAGCCACCACCGAGGAATGCCCGGAAGCGATATTTGTCATGAGCTTGCAGTCCATCCACGGAGTCATGATCCAAGCCTTACTGGCCGGCATCATCTTCGCTAAAATGACTCGCCCGAAGAGTCGCTCGCAAACCCTTCTCTTCTCCAAGTGTGCCGTTATATCGATGCGCGATGGAGACCTGTGTCTAATGTTCCGCGTTGGAGACCTTCGCAAGAGTCACATCATCGGAGCCAACATTCGAGCCCAATTGATTCGGGATCAAACGAGTCGCGAAGGTGAAAACATGCCACAATATCAAAACGAACTGGCACTGACTGTGGACGGATGCGGATCGGATTTGTTCTTCATCTGGCCGCAGGTCGTGGTGCACCGGATCAACGCCGAATCACCACTTTGGAAGCTGAGTCCATTCGAGCTACTGCACTGAGCGATTCGAAATTGTGGTTGTCCTGGAGGGAACCATCGAATCCACCGGCCAAAGCACCCAGGCCAGATCCAGCTACTTGAACACGGAAATCCTGTGGGGCCGACGGTTCGAGCCGGTCCTGTTTTTCAGCAAAGAAAAGCAGAGCTACGTTACTAACTTTTCCCAATTCAACGAAACCGCGCCGAGCGATGCACCCAACTGCTCAGCGAAGGAATTTTCCGAAGGAACCGACTACAATAGCAATGGTAAGTCGTTGAATGCGAAAAAGAGGTTTGGTAATGAATTTATTTATTTATTTTTTCAGAAAATCTCCTCGACAAACGTCCTTTTGAGTACGGAAGTTTGGTGGAAAGGTTGGAGCGCTATCACGTTGAGAATGAACAAAGTCTGCAGCAGGCTACAAAGCCATCGCCGGCGATTAGGATTGTTGGTGAAAATAACAATCAAACTGTTCAGTTCAGCGATGAAAGCACAGTGCTGTGAGGTGAGAAACGGAAAGTCACCACCATGTGCGGGCACCTGTGATTATGCGTGGTGAATCGATGGTGCGAGTGTGCGGTAATGCAATGTGGGTAGCATAAGTGTAGGAGGATGCAATCGATGAAGACGATTGCAATTTGTTTGTAGTTTTACTGAGGTAATAAATGTGACGTTCACATTTAGAGCAAGATTTTTATTTATAAAAGAAATGAGCCATAGCGGATTGTTCATTTTGACTATTGTTGTTTTTATTTAATTATTTATTCATTATTGATTCGTCAACAGATAAAAATGTTTATCCCAATGATAAGATAAAATTGAACAACTACATACATCAATTAACACATACATCTTCGGAAACAACGCTTACTAACCTCACGGGATACATTAAGATTGAACACGCTATAATAGCTGTTGAAAACGCGACACATGCTTAGCACAGGTTCGTGTTTGCTGTTGTTGGCCCTTGAGTGTCGGTTTATCAAGAAAGATTGCAAACAGAGGTTTCGTCGTCGAGTGTTGATGTTCAAGAGACCAAGTAAAGTGGAACAGTTGATGTTTCCCTGAAGAAGGTCACCAACGAAACACGCTTTGGCCTCCAGACGACCTCCTCCCAACAATTCCAGCTTAATGAGCTTACACCGGCTTTCGTAGCTTGGCAATCTGAGAGAGTTTTGCCAAAGAAGATGTCGCAAAGCCAAGCGTATAAACCCTCGCTGAACGGTTTCGATCCTCTGGACTGCATTTTTGTAGAAAGGAGACCAAACGACAGCGCAGTACTCCAAAATAAGGACGAACCAAAGAGCAGTATAGTGCCTATCGACCAGTTCCTAATTCCTAAAACCAGTTCCTGCGAGAGGACAGCAGTGAGTATGTTTCATTAAAGACCACTTAAGGGCCTAACGCGTTACCTGAATTTGACTTAGTTTGAAGTCTTCTGAGCTCTGCTGATAACACTCACTATTTTACCACACACTTTCTACGAACGCCAATAGTAATGACCGATGGCGGTCACACTTTCTATAGGTCAACCTCCATATCCTCTTCTCGTAATTTTTTTCTTCCTCCTTCCATGTAACCTATGCCCACCCACAGGGCGTGTGTGTTCTATTTTCCTCCATTACCACAGTTGATTCACCCCACTTCAGCTCATTACTTGTTAACAACATTTTTGGTTTTTCAAATTTAAATATCCCTACTTGATAATACAATTAATCTTACAATCCATTATCTTACTAGAAACCCCACAATTCTAAACGACATCTACACATGTACAACCAAAAATTATAATAAATTGTAACAGCGGTTGCATAACAAAACTTTTGTGGATCATTTTTGCATTTGACTTCCCGTTTTGCAGCGCACATTTGTCTCACTCCGATAATTGAACAACGAATTTTGACAATTTGTTTTGTTTTAAAGGGTTACCAAAAGCTTTTACAATTAGGTGCCAGAATATCTTACCAAACAATAAAATAGTGGATAAACCAAATCTTGTGTGTGTGTGTGTGTGTGTGTGTGTGTGTGTGTGTGTGTGTGTGTGTGTGTGTGTGTGTGTGTGTGTGTGTGTGTGTGTGTGTGTGTGTGTGTGAGAGTGTGTGTGAGAGAGATAGAGAAGAGAGAGAGAGAGAAAGATGGGCGTATTTCTTTCAAATTTCTGTTTTCCAGCATTTCTGCGCTTTTTCTAAAAACCAGCAAAATGAAGGACCATACAAGGTTATACAAAACCCAGGATCGAATTTATTTATCAACTGGAAAAATAAAGTTAAAGTTGAAGTAGTGCATAAAAATAGAACCATTCCATATAAAAGAGACTAGGATAAGACGTGTGACATCTATATAATTATGCTTTTGAATAAATAAATAAATAAATGAATTTGTCAACATATTAGACTAAAAACATATTAATTCATAAATTAATTAAATACTACTCGAAATTCAAATAATTTGTTGGATTTATTAGATTTGAAATAATTTTATTACTAAGTATATATTTCTAACTTCAGAGTGTTTGAAATAAAAAATTGAAAGTCATATTTTTTTTCTTAAATAAAAAGATAGGGCGTGTGGTAGATACAAGCCTTTGCTAGACGCGCGCAGTCAACCAATGTTAACAATAGGATCAGCATAATGTGCAATCACGCAGCCCGACCGTTGACGGACAATCGCGGTTCATGCTGTCCTAAGCAAAAAGGCTCACGTCCACCACCGAGCACCGGTGATATCTCTATCCCTGTGGGGACGAGTACTTCTCAAATCGAACAAGTTCTAAACACCCCAGGTTCAGCAAAAAAAACAACAATTTGGGCTGTCGACACCCAGCAAACATAGGATCGTATATGATAGCGGATAAGAGTGCAAAGTGGAGGCGATATACGTACATTTAACATGAAGTCAAATGGACGCATGTGCGTATATCGCCTCCACTTTGTACTCATATCCGCTATCATATACCATTTTGTGTTTGCTGGGCACTACAGCATCTTCGGCACATTACGGGAACTGTTAGAAAATGCAACGCTTGTAGACACATTAAAAAAACACAGGAGAAGAGTATGCTGAGCAATCCACCCCTTGTAATAAAGCCTTATTTTTGAGAATATATGCGTTCAAAGATCTAAAAAATTGCCCAAGCTGACCCACAGAATCGATCATGGAAATTTGAAGCACCAAGTAAACCGAAATCAAGTCCATGTTTTCGAAGATAAATACAATAGAAAATTTCAAAAAAATTACCAAATCGGCTAAAATCTAGAAAGGCCGTTTTCAATCATCAATCACCAACCCACCAAAACTGAAATTAAGGCCATATTGACGAAAATAAGTGAATTCGAAGATCTCGAACATAAACCAAATTGGCATTTCGACCACACCTAAAATTGATATGAAGACATTATTCATCGCATTCAGAGATTTAGAAAATGACGCAAGTTTTCGGATAAATTCGATTAGGGAACTATTCAGCATTGATACTTTGGTCATATTTTCGAGGATAGATGCATTCGAAGATCTCGGAAGGAAATTGGAGCCTTATTTACAGAGATAACGTCGGGTACTGATCTTTTCGGTTAATTGGAACCGTAAACATCGAAAACGAAAATATGACCATAGGCACATCGTAGTGAGAGAATTCTGAACGAATTTGCCCACTATTCGGAGGGGCTTGGCCACCAACACAGTGCTCAAGAAAGGAGTGTCCTAATTGATATAGCGTAGTATGATAATTCCAAACATATGTGACTACCATCCGGAAGGGCTTGGTCACTAGCACAAGTTTACTGAATAAAGCATCGTCCTAACTAGTATGGCACTCGAGATATAGCAATCACAAACTGGAAGATTATATGCACACAAGCGCCGTGTAGTGACCGATTTCCTAACTTTTGTAACCATCTCTAGAAAGGGCTTGGTCATTTGGACAAGTTTACTGAAGACTGATATGTCCTAACTGGTGAGGCTCTCGAGATATCCTACGATGAAATCAATTACCCCTTAACGCGTCACAGCACTCATATTAAGTAACTCGAAAGTAAAGCGCCTCTAGCGGGGAAATTCCCAATTAAACCAGAATTCAATGACACTGATTTGTTGATCCAACCCCGTACAAAAATTCTGCAGAAGGCTGTAGATCTGTATCACTTAAAACAACTGAGATAGCCCTCATTTACCCCAATTAGTGAAATTCCAAAAGCTACGGGTATCGATCTTTACGGTTTGCCCGAAAAGAACGAAACCGTAAAAATTGAAACCGCAAAGAACGAACCCGAAAAGATCGGTATCCGACTGTAGTTATGTTAAAAAAAAAATAGCACATGCATTGGTAGTGGTGGTATCTCCCAACGAACAGACACAGTGCTTGCGGCATTACGATTTCTGTTGGTAAACATTTTGCTCCAAAACTAGAGGGAGTTCCGATCAAAATTTGGTCAAACAGTAATGGTTGTGAGTCGATCAAAGTTTGTATTAATAAGTCAAATTCTTTTTTCTTTTTCAAGTTTATTTAATACATAATACAGGAGCAATATTCAGCTAAGCTTCCTTTTTGCCGAATGCGAATTGCCGGGTCTTTCGTTAAACACCTGCCATAAGATTTTGTACAGTCTCCTTGTGCACGTTATTCGCCGCAGAACGCCAGTTTTGCCTTGAACTATTTCTCTCTCCCAACAGCTTTATGAGTCTTCTTAAGGTTCCGCTAGACGATGACCCAATATTGTTCCATTGGGCGCCACTTGAAAATTGTTGGCAGCATACCACTCCATGGCTTTTTTTTTCCGTAATGGCAAGATGCCAAATCCGGCCAAAATAGAACGGAACAATTGTGTCGCTTCAGGAAAGGCAGTAAACATTTTTGTAGGCACTCGTTCAGATAAATTTCCTGGTTGACGATCCCGGTTGAAATGTAAACGTTGCTATTCAAGCCACAGGTACAGGTGGCCTGTCACACCAGATAGTTCTTCGCGAACTTTGACAGTTTAATGTGCTTGAAAATATCTGCCACGTTTTCCCGTCCGGTCGCCGTATGAAATTCCTGTCGTGGAAGCTGTTTAAAGTCTGCCTTGACGTAAGTTTCATCGTCCTTTACCACGCAATCAAACCTCGTCAGCATCGCGATCGTGCTTTGGCCGACGTGTTTTGTTTTTCATCGCAATTTGGAGTCACCACTTTCTTGTAAGTCGACAATCCAGATCGTATTTTAGCTCTATCCACGGGTGAAGGCGTCACTACCAACTTCTTTGCGACATCTCGGACGCAGAGGTTGGGGTTCCGCTTGAAACAGCTGGCAACTCTTTTTGTCGTCGTTGTGGCCTCCGGCTTTCGATTTCCCTCAGACCCAGCTTTCCTGGCTGTCGACAAACGTTCACCGAACACTTTTAATTCATTGGTAACAGTTGATTTAGCCACATTCAACAATTTCGCCAACTCGGCGTGAGAGTAGTTTGGATTTTCGCCATGCACGTGCACAATTTTGATACTTGCTTCTTTTCCTTCGATGACATTTTGATAACTGAAGTGCTAGTTTCAAAATAAAAAATACACGCACACATCTTCAAAATGAAGGGTGTGCAAAAATTTTTAATGCACGAGGAAAGGAAATGAGTCAAGTTTAAGTCGACCAAATTTTGATCGAAACACCCTTTAATCGCATTTTTGTAGAAGATTTGTCTTGTTAACTGATGGTAAGTAACAAGTAAAGCAGTCTCCGCAGTTCATATTGATGACCTGTGGGGAGAAGTGCTGCTACTGAAGCAAAGCTGAAAAATGTCGAGCAATAGTGATCTGTGGTACTCGATTCATGGGCTGCAATGACGAAACGATGTGCAGCAGTCATTTATAACAGAGGTTATGCTATAAATTATTAATTTGTGCTCATCCGATCACGTGATGACCTTACAAAGACAAATCGAGTAATGAATTTGAAAAACAAAAGTCATGAATACACGGAAAAAATCCGTACTAAGATCTGTGAATTGCGAGTCATGAATGCTAGAACAAGCAAAGATAAACCGTGAACTGAATCACGTAATCATGAACTAAAGGGCGATACGGTCAAAATTTGGTCAATATCAACTTGACGTATTTCTTTCAATTTTGCATTTAGAAAACCTGAACACCCCTCATTTTGAAGGTGTGTGTGTGTAGAATGTTGCTCCTATTTTGATTTTGGAATTCACTCTTCAGTTGTCAAAATGCCGTCCAAGCAAGAAGAGCAGCGTATCAAAATTTTGCTCGCGCATCGCGAAAATCCGAGCTACTCGCACGCAAAGTTGGCAAAATCGCGCCAAATCAACCGTTACAAATGTAATTAAAGTGTTTGGGGAACGTTTGTCGACAGCCAGGAAGTCTGGATCGGGGGGAAATCGAAAACCGGAAGCCGCTGAGACGACAAAGAGAGTTGCCGGTAGTTTCAAGCGAAACCCTAACCTATCTCTCCGAGATGCCGCAATCAGCTGGGTGTATCGTCTCACAACCGTGCATCGAGCCAAAAACGAGCCGGACTATCGACTTACAAGAAGGTAGTGACTCCAAATCGCGATGATAAACAAAATACGACGGCCAAAGCGCGATCCCGGAGGCTGTACACGACGATGCTGACGAAGTTTGACTGCGTGGTAATGGACGACGAAACCTACGTCAAAGCCGACAACAAGCAGCTTCCGGGACAGGAGTTTTATACGGCAAAAGGAAGGGGAAAGGTAGCAGATATTTTCACAGCACACGAAACTGTCAAAGTTCGCAAAGAAATATCTGGTTTGGCAAGCCATCTGTACCTGTGGCTTGAAAAGCAGTATTTTCATAGCTTCCGGGACCGTCAGCCAAGAAATTTACGTGAAAGAGTGTTTGAATAAACGTCTGCTGCCTTTCCTGAAGAAACACGGTTGTTCCGTACTGTTTTGGCCGGATTTGGCATCTTGCCATTACGGTAAAAAGGCCATGGAGTGGTACGCCGCCAACAACGTGCAGGTGGTTCCAAGCGACAAGAACCCTCCCAACACGCCAGAGCTCCGCCCAATTGAGAAATACTGGGCTATTGTCAAGCGGAACCTAAAGAAGACCAAAAAAAAACTGCTAAGGACGAGCAGCAGTTCAAGGCAAACTGGCTTTCTGCGGCGAAGAAGGTGGACAAGGTGGCTGTACAAAATCTGATGGCAGGGGTCAAGCGTAAGGCCCGGCAATTCGGATTTGGAAAAGTGGAAGCCTAACTGAATATTTTTCCTGAATTTTATACTAATTGAACTTGAAAAAGAAATTTAATTTGATTTTTTAAATAAACGATTTCACCGATTTACACGCGTTTTCCCTTGACCAAATTTTGACCGTATCACCCTTTAAATAACGTCTAGAGGGAAAAATCCTTAAAACGTGAACTACTTCACGATTCTTTTTCATTTTCTGGAACGCTTTTTTTTCTGTGTAATTTACTACTATTAACTGAAATGGATATTGAGATATCTTAGTTTCGAAAAAGACCACCCCACCTATATCGAAAATGGATTTCTTTCACTTCTACCGTCCGAAAGTCCATGCCATTAACTCATTTCACTAAAATATCACTTGATTTATATATCGTTCGATTTCTCAATTCTCATTGGTTAATACTCTCATATTTTCTTCCCTAACTAAGCTTACAAACTACATGATAGTCATTAGTACTGAATTCGTTATCCTACTAACTAAAGCACATTGTGATTCGATTACAGATTGAGTTTATGCATCTACATAATAGAACAAGATCTTAGCATCAGGTATTGGTTCGGGTTCTCGAGGGTCCGTCTTGACCGACGTAGCCCGGCAGTTCAGTGATGGTGGGTGGAGGCGTTGAAGAGGGTGGACCCTCCTGCTGCCGCTGTACTGCCGGAGGAGGCGACGTCTCCACGGGCGATGGAGAATCGAACAAATTGCGCAGATTGTTCTCCAACTGCACGTAGGATCGATTCCGCCGTGGAAGGTTCTGGATGGTCAGATAGTTGGGGCTGCCCGCGGGCGAATGGTTTCTACTGAGTCGCATCGATCCCGTTTCGTCTTCCAGATTGAAGTGGCTGATGCTGTGCATCAGGGAGCGATACTTAATCTGCCATCGCTGCTCCAGTAGCGTCTTCGAGGAGATGTTATCGAGATTATCTGCGATCAATCAAATTTAGAGTGGCAATTAGTACTACTGAGCCCGGAGTCTAGCGTGTGGGAAAAAGCGCTCTTGCTTCTCCTTAGCTTTGCCCTTTTACCAGTTGCACTTACTTCGTATGATTGAAATATGAGTAAAATGAGATTCTTGAGGCTTGCAACGCACGGTAGATTGATTGGATTTCGGTTTCCAGGATGGAAGGGAATGTCGTTCTTATAAACTACAACAGGATGAGGAATGAGGAATGAGGAGCGAGAGAGTGATGGGATTAAAGCAACCTTCTCCGGTCAATGCATGAAGGGACGACGACGACACTAGCACATATAGACATCTAAGCAGGCGTTTGAATTGAGTCCTCAGCTGGAACAGTACGAATGAAGAAATATAGTAAAAGCAATAACAACCAGCACTGTCAGCAAGCAGGCCATGCCATCCGCCGTGTTGCAACCGTCTACTCACCGTTGCTTCTATAATCATCTTGAATCTTGTAGAACTCGGCCAATTCGCGAGCGGAGCAAAGTGGAGTATCGACCTGTTGCGTCTCATCAAACTTGCTGTAGTTGATCTCATAGCCCTGATTCTCTTTGTTGTAGAAAACAACCGGTTCGAAGCGGTGTCCCCATAAGATCTCCGAATTGACGTAGCTCGATCTTGCCTGGGTGGACTGTCCCGTCGATTCCACCGTACCTTCCAAAATCACTACAATCTCAAATCGATCTTGGAGTAAATCCGAGGCACACATGTTAAACATCGGCGAATCCTCATTAATTCTATGGACAACAATCTGCGGCCATATGAAGAACAAATCCGATCCACACGCATCGGCTCCAACGTCCAGCTCCGTTTGGTACTGACTCAGCATTTCACCCTCCTTGGTCGTCCTAGTCCGGATCAGCTGCGCCCTGATGCTCGCCCCTATGATGTGACTCTTGCGCATATCCCCTACCCGGAACATCAAGCACAACTCTCCGTCCCTCTGGCAGATGACAGCATTCTTTGAAAACAGCAACGTCTGCGTTCGGTGCTTCGGCCGAGTCATCTTCGCAAAAACAATTCCCACCATAAAGGCCTGAATCATGACGCCGTAGATCGACTGGAAGCACATGATGAAGATCGCCTCTGGACATTCCTCCGTGGTCGTCCGGACACCATAACCGATCGTATGTTGCGTTTCGATTGAGAACAGGAAACACGAGGTAAACGACACGATGTTGTACACACAAGGGGTCCATCCGATTTCAGCTGAAAGAACATGAGATGACATTTTTAGAACATCGATGATGGAAAACAATTACAGCGCACAGCCTACCTTGATGATCGGGCAGATGCATCTCCTCCAAATCGCCATGGGTGAAAGCAATCAGCCACCAAATCACAGCGAAGAACAACCACGAACCGATGAAACTGAAGGCGAACACCAGCAGAGTCCAGCGCCACTGAGCGTCCACCAGCGTCGTGAAGATGTCCTGCAGGAAGCGGATGTGCTGCTGCGATACCTTGGACGTGGAAATGTTGCACTCGCCACTCTTCAGGATGGCCCGTTTGCGGTACTTCCGAGTGGTGCCCGGTCGGAACGCTCGGCTTCTGTGGAGGGTGGAGAGAAGAGTGAAATGAATACCAGGGATCGAAGGTCGTTGGTTGTAGGATGAAATTACGATTCATTTCGTCGAAGCGATCCCACCGCCATAATGAACAATTATTGCAGAAATTTAACTCTCAACTGATGTGTAATTGTCAAAAAGGGCAACCCATTGCCATCAGTCGTAGACTTTGGTAATCGAAATCATGCCTTCGACTGATAAGATAAGCGGTTTTCAATGGGTTCGATTGGCAAAACAGCCAAGGCTCAACAGCGGTAAACATCAACACGATAACAGTGAAATACGCTGAATTGGATAGTTGTTCTGCAACGAAGAGGGTTTAGGGCTTGGTTTTAGGGTACTGTTTTGAAGCTACCTTATTGAAGATGTCGCCAAATATCTGATGACGCTGCTGTACTTCATTTGTACGGAAAGGGTGATAATCGAAAATATTCATCAATCATATCTCGACTAATTCATGATTACACGCACAAACGCCCTCTCATTCATTTTACTGGCCCTTTTTTTTCTCATGTAAAAGTTACTGAGTTTTCGTAAAATTGAGTTACATTTCCGAGTGAGAATAAGAGAAACGAATACAATTCTACTCAGTCGCTGAGTAGAATGAAACGGGAGTGTAGGACCTGAAAATGAATTGAAAACAAAAGCTCGAAACGTTTATCTCCTCGAATCACGAATCTCCTACGATATCAAACTACACCATATGGTGGAGCAAACATACCTCCACCAAATGCTGCTTTCAATTCGCGATAGTGTCCTGAGATTCAAGCGAAAATGACGTTCAAAGTCATTGTTTACAGTTGGCTTACAGGCCTTAATAATGAATTGCTAGATGAACGTTGGAATTAAAATGCGATATTCTACACAGAACTGGGGGTGCGATTACTCTAAATTTTATTGTTAGATGACTACAGGGTGTCTCAAAATAGGTGTCACTAAAACAAAATGGGATGACAGCAAAACAAATCAATCAAATCATTTATTTTTCATTTGAAAGATACGCGCTATAGATATAAATTATATTAATTCAATTCGAATTCCTTCGCAATTTAACTTGATAACTATGCGCAAACGCTTTGTAAACCCATCGCAGCTGGTACGCACGATTTCCTGAGGAATTTGGTCCCAAATATCAACCAAATTTTTCTTGAATCGATCTATAGTAAGCCCTTTGCTTGAATCTCTACTTAATCTTCTTCCTCTAAATCCATTTATTGAATTGGATGCATTTAAAAGTGCTCTAAGGCTCAAAAAGTCCATGAATTTCTTCGATGGGGATCTTATTGGACACCTGAGTATCACAAAAGAGTTTCAAATAAGGCCACTACTAATGTTGAATGAGGACCGCATGCAGAGAATAAAGTACTTTAACCACAATTTCCATGTTCATGACGTGACGCGTCTGGATTGGCATGCATTAGCGGATCATTAGTCTTTTATACTGATGGCTCTAAACAAGACAGTATGGTAGGTGCTGGAATAACTGGCCCTGGAATTAACTTTTCGGTGTCCATGGGAGAATGGCCCACGGTATTTCAGGCTGAAATATATGCTATCCTAGAATGTGCAGCAATCTGTATTAGAAGGAATTACAAAAATGCAAATATATGCATCAGATAGTCAAGCAGCGCTAAATGCTTTAAAATCAAAAACTTATACGTCAAAACTAGTTTGGGAATGCTCAAAATTTCTGCAACGCCTGTCCTGCCGCAACACTGTTAACCTATACCGGGTTCCTGGGCGTTGCGGAATCGACGGAAATGAAAAGGCTGACGAATTGGCAAAAAAAGGATCAACCGCGAAATTCATTGGACCCGAGCCCTATTTTGGCTTATCTTCTTGCGCTCTTAAAATGGAGCTTAAGTTCTGGGAGAAAACGAAGGTACAGTACAACTGGAACAAGACCTTAAATGCCCGGCAATCAAAACGTTTTATAAAGCCAAACGCTTGTCATACAGGGTAGGTAACGACTTAAGCACCTCGGGACCCTATTCCAAGCACGGGGTAAACATTAACCTACAACGCTCATTTTTTGCAGTATGGTGCTTCACTAGATGGCGCACCATACTGCAAAAAATGAGCGTTATAGGTTAACGTTAACCCCGTGCTTGCAATAGGGTCCCGGGGTGCTTGAGTCGTTACCTACCCCATATAGATTACTAAATCTATCGAAACGTGATCTGAGCCTATACACAGATTTAATAACAGGACACTGTCCTAGTAAATATCACCTAAAGCTCATCGGTAAGCTAGATAAAGATAAATGTCGCTTTTGTAACCTGGAGAGTGAAAGCTCTGAACATTTACTGTGTGACTGCGTTGCACTATTTCATAAAAGATTTCTTGAAAAAAGTATTATGGAGCCTTGGGAAATCTGGGTTGTTAGTTCCAAAAGGGTAATGAATTTCATAAGGAATATATTACCTAGTTGGGATCATTGCCATTAATAGTAGTGGTAGTTACTAAGAATAGTGACTCGCCATTGCAATTTGGCATACATAAACAGAGGACTCACCACAATAGAACAATTAATGGTCGCGGTGGTATCATGTCTCCAACACAGGAAAAAAAAGCCCTTTCGTAGGGCCTATATAATGAGGCATATAACCGCAAACAAAGTAGTCAAGTGGGTTGAGATCCAGTGAAGATGCAAGCCATTCTTCACTTGTGATTAAATCGGGCAAATTTTCCTAGCACCACGCTTGTGTCTTCTTTGTCTTGTGAGCTGGAGTTGAGTCCTGTTCCCATACAATGGTGAAGCATGAGGAAGCAGATGTTTCTTCAAAACCTGCTCGATGTAATATTCAGTGTTTCCTTTTACGTGAGGTTCTATGAAAAGGAAGGAAATTTTCCTTTTCGTGAAACGGCGCCCCATACCATTATTTTTGATAGATTCTTATAGTGTTCTAAAGCTATTCTATCTCTTGGATTATTGTCAAAAATTTTGCCATGCAAACGATCATTTTGATGATTATGACTGTCCTGAAGGAGGAAGAGCTTTTCATCTGAAAATAAAAATTCGCAGTCACCGTGCCGATTCAACTGATTTCTGCTTCTTTGGACCCTGGCTTACTTTGGCGCTTCGTCAACCCTTGCACCCGTTGTTTTTTGTACGGCTGGTATTACAGATCATGTCTGAGGAGCCTGTTCAGTGAAACAGGGGACATTTGAAATTGTTTGCTCAAGTTACGGTCAGATACAGCCGATTTACATCTTATTTACTCCCTCACACATTTGATCTTTTTCTTCGTTCTGGCAGTTCATCTGGCACCTCCTTTGTGTTGAATATGAATATTTCCAGTTTCCTTGAACCGCTTCAAGATACGAAAAACAAAACGCTTGCTCTCTACGAACTGCTTAAGGCTTTTAAATATCTGACACGGTCTAAGCTTTTGCAAATGTAATTTAAAAACTTGCTCCCGTATGGCTTCCATGTTAGCTGATAAATATAAACAAACGAAATCGCTTATATATCTTCAGCGATAAGCTGTCAAAAGAACACACTCAAAACGGGTATAATCAATGTTGAATGTTAAAATTACCCAGCTGAAATAAACCAAGACCGACAAAAGGTGACACATATTGTTAGACACACTGTACTCTCGCGATAGCGAAGGCATCTTCAGATCTTATTCCATCGCTTGCGTCTAACTCAATCTAAATCCATTGGCCCTGCATATTTTCGCAGAAAATCTTGAAAGTCATCAATTGTCAAACTTAACTAACGGAACGCAAACGTTTCTATAGTAGGCAAGCATTCAGGGTAAGGAATGAAGCCAAATATGATGTAAAGGTTGTCCACGTTTAAATTTCAACACACGCCAATAGCTATAACTTCTTTTCTTTATGTAACATGTCATTGTAAAATGTTTGAAATTTTGCGTAAGGGTGTCCACAGTTAAATTGCATCACTTTCGAAAAGGAACAGCATGTGCTCGAGAACCCACTTCTTTTGCACCGATCCATCGGAAATATGTAGAAAATTATCCAGTCTACAGTGTCTCGTGTCATAAAACGGGGAACGTTTAACAGTCGATCAGAAGAAGGTGAGTGGCAGAAGGTTCCGTACTGTGTGAAGGAGCACAAGCAGTGGTTGCTGCCTTAAAACGCAAATCCAACTGTTCCGTTCGGGATGTCGCAAAAAAGCTGCACTTGACCAAAAGTTTCGTGCAGAAAGCCAAAAAACGAGCCGGGCTCCGTTCATTCAATTTTCAGAAAGCTTCAAACCGCAATCAAAAAGCGGACTTTAAACAAATACCACCCAGTACCAGGCAACCAGTATGTGACGGTGAAAGACAAGTTCGATGTTTCAGAGTCTCTCAGGAAACAGCAAGTGTCAAAGTTCCCCGAGAAATTCATGATTTGGCAGGGGATTTGTTCGTGTGGTAAACGAAGCAAGCCTTTCGTGACAGCTTCAAATGTAAATGGTCAAGTATACATGAATGACTGCCTGAAAAAAACGTCTGCTTCCGTTTCTCAAAACACATAACGTTCCTACAATTTTTTTCACCGAACCTAGCCTCTTGTCACTACTCTAGGGATGTGCTAGAGTGGTATAAGACGATTGGTGTCAATTTCGTGCCGAAGGATCTTCATCCCACAAAGTCTCCAGAGTTGTGGCCAATTTAAAAAAAATGAAGCACGAATTTCGTAAGCATCCTAAAGTGGTCACTACAGAACAGGAATTGTCGAAGTCATGGTTGAAAGCGGAAAAAATGTCGGTTTAAACGTTGTAAAAAATCTTATGCGTGGTATTAAAAAGAAAGTTCGGGCTTTTGGATTTGGTAAAGAAATACAGTGAAATAAAAATACTTAAACCAAAACGTAAGTATTTTATTCCCTGAATATTTCATGACAATCGGTTGAGTGAGTTGTTTTTGAGGACGAGAGTAAAGTGATGCAATTTAACTGTGTACACCCATTAGTTTTAGTTCTGTAAAGTTCGATTCCCAGAGCCTGTTTGCCAAAAAAATGATATTTTGGCAAGCGATTTGTCCAAGCGGGATGCGAAGTGCTCCATTCATGGTGACTTCAACCTTGAATGCCCAAGTTTACCTAAAGTTATTTCTACAAAAATCTCCCTTTCAGTTGCTGAGGCCACACAAAAGCCAACCAATGTTTTGGCCTGACTTGGCGTCATGCCACTGCTCAAAAACGGGTGCTGGAATGGAATTAGTAAGATAAGGTCAACTTCGTATCCAATAACTATAATACTTCAAACACCCCAGAATTGAAACTAGTGGAAAAAAATTGGGATTTTATAAAACAGGAATTACAAAAACCATCCTAAGCGAGCCAAATTAGATCAAGAATTGATGAAAATATCGGTCAATGTACAAAAACCTGTCGGTTCGAAAGTTGTACAATGAAGGGTCTTAAGAGAAAAGTAAGGGCGTTTGGGTTTCGAGCGAAAGTTGAATAAAGTGAACATGGCAAAACTTATTAAAGATTTTTTATGTGATAATCTGTAAATTTAACAATAATTGCTTATATGATGGATTTTCTTCAAATCGCTGTGTTGCAATTATAACGTACACAACTTTTTAACAAAATCAAAAAAGTTGACGAATTTCACGCCAACTTATCCAGTGGATGGCAGCACCCTCTAAGAATTCAGTGAAATATTTTGGGTGTGTAGACTATGTCTTTTCGAGCGACTTTGCATACTTTGTTTTTTTTTCAAAATTTATCTAGACTACCATTTGAAAAGGGTTTAAGTTTTTTGATCGTTTTTTTTTTTAAATCAACATAACTCAAAAAGGACAGGACTTACAAAAAAGTGATGTATAGGTGACTTTTAGAAAATCGTATGAACTTTAATGAATTAAATTATAAAAATTGTCAAATATTTTCTCACACGCTAAACAATTTTTTTTAAGGTAATTGGCAAAAATTGGCTATCTGAGAATTGAACGATTTTTTTTAATGAAGGCAATAATATTGTCTAAAATTCTCCATGCATTACAAGATGGGTTTTTTTAAACTTTAATTTTACATGTTCTATTTTAACCGTGTATCGCGCCAACTCATCTTACAATTTGGTCCTAACAACCTCACAGAAGCCAATTAAATCTAATTATAATGACAATTTGGATTTTTAAGGGTCTTTGAATGTTTGAAAAATCAAGGCTACCCTTTGAAAAGGGCTTATTCTTCAATTATGATTTTTTCTTATACTTTATTGATAATACAAATAAATCAGGTGGTTGATCCAGTTTATTATCAAAAACTTTAAACACCATTCATTGATTAACTCTGACAATTTTTATTATTTTCTACCTAAAATAACCGTTGTGTTTCCTGTGGTACTTTACATTTAATCACTTGATTTTGAATGAAATACATTATTTCTACCTACATTATTTACTATTTAAGCAAGATTAGTTGTGAAAGGAGCTTATCAGAAAGGAACAAAATGGTATAAGTATCAGCATTAAATGTTGTGCACGTATCATTAATCCCAGGTGCAGCCACAAGAATTTGCGTAACATATCCTCAGCTATGATAGAAAAAAAAAGACATGCCTGGGGATGTGACCACAAGTTGGATGAAACAATACGTATTTTACTCACAATAGGAATCCCACAACTAAGAAGTATCGTTCAGATAGAAACGAAGTAAATTGTGATTAGGATTTCAAGGACCCACACCGTCAACAAGTCATCAGGAATCAGATGATACATTAGTTAATTTTTTTCTCCATAATTTTACCTTTAAAAACTTTTTATTTATTTTAATTTACAGAAGCGGTACATTCGTTGGAGTCAATCGCATCCGCGGATGAGCTGCAAGGTCCACGTAATGTAAATAATTCCATAGTTCAAACCTTGAGCATATCACCAACTCCTTCTAGGAATATACGGAGTGTGAATTATTGCGTAATAAAGTCAAAAGAAATCTCCAAAGCAATTCGTAAAAATTTGTTTAATTTGGATCCAGACGATGCCAATAAAATTGAAACATTCGATGAAATGATGATGTAAGGAGTGTTTCGAATATAAGCTATCCACATACATTTGCGTTGTACGCATGTATTTGTGATGGTTTTTTATGCTCTGAACAATGCATGCTGTGCGTTTGACTGTCAGCTTTCTTTTGTTTACTTGTTTGTGCGGTTCAAATTCTGCGTTTTCAAAATGTCGCGTATTGAAAAGGAAGAGAAAATTAAGGTTCTGGACACATGGCTAAGTGAGAAGGGTATTACTATGCGAAAATTGGCGAAGCGGTTTGGAATTCATCATGCAAGTGTTAAAACCATCATTAATAAGTTTGGGGAACACTATTCTTTGGATGAGCTATCAGGAAGAGGCAGAAAACCCGGTTCTTCCAACCCGAAACTGGATCATGAAGAACAAATCAATGTCAATACGTGATTTGGCCAAAAAAGCAGGAACGAGTGTCGGAATGATCCAGTGTATCAAGAGGCGAAACCACCTGAAGACCTACAAGAAGCAGAAAATCTCGAAACAAAGTGCAGAACAGAAGAAGCGAACAGCAACAAGGGCCTGGAAATTGTATTCGCGTCTTTTGCAGCGTCCGGATGCATGCGTTTTGATGGACGATGAGACCTATGTAAAGGAGGACTCAAAAACCCTTCCAGGTCCATAATACTTTACTGCCGTCGTTGGGGAGGATGTGAGCGATGCGGACAGGTCGATTCAAGTGGAGAAATTCGGTCGAAAGGTACTGGTATGGCAAGCAATATGTTCCTGTGGTTTGAAGTCAACCATTTTTTACACTACCGGAACTATAAATGCGGAAATCTATCGATCTGAGT
This sequence comes from Aedes japonicus, assembly GCA_034211315.2. Classification (NCBI taxonomy): domain Eukaryota; kingdom Metazoa; phylum Arthropoda; class Insecta; order Diptera; family Culicidae; genus Aedes; species Aedes japonicus. The sequence goes on along the minus strand of JASCZW010011181.1, from coordinate 45,467 downwards.
GTCTCCAGAAGAGATTGTTGCCTTTATATAAGAAGCGGCCTTCACTGTTTTGGCTGGATTTAGCGTCGGCTCACTATGCCAAAACCACTCTCAATTGGCTTGTGGAAAAGGGTACAGATTTCGTTGAGAAAAATATCAATCCACCAAATTGCCCTCAGCTTCGACCCATCGAACGTTACTGGGCAATCGTGAAGAGGGTCTTCAAGAAGACTGATATGGCAGCTGGGAACATGCAGGAGTTCAAAACAATTTGGGCTCAAGCGTCCAAAAAATGCGATGCAACACTTGTCCGGAACTTGATGAAGAGCATTCGATCCAAAGTTCGAAAATTCATGAAGGAATAACTTAAATTTCATCCGGTCTTCATTATGTTCAAGTTTAACCTCGTACAATAAAGGATCAATTTTTTGTATGAATAAAATATCGGTTTTCACCATAATTTGAAAGAAAGTTTGTGGATAGCTTATTTTCGATACACTCCTTAGTTGAAAGAGAAGTTCAATTTGGCTACTACAACAGGAAGTGACCAATTAAAAGTTTTATCGGTACTTCCCACGTCATGGTCAGTGAATAAAATCGTTAGTGAATCGCATCACACAGTAAAACAAATGAAAAGCCTTGTGAGAGCTTCGAACATTATTGGTACTGCTGAATCACGAATTGGTCATGGATTAAATGACGGCGGTTGGCATAAAGTTTTACAATCCTTCGACAGCGATGAAATCAGTAGGGCTATGTCAGGAACTAATGCTTATGTTTCTGAAATCCGGAGTGGTAAAGCTCGATTCAAAGTAAATCTGGACGCACGGTTTAATACACAACCGCGTTCCTGGTGGTTGGAACAAAAACGTATGACAGGCATTCGTTCATGTTGCATTTGCAAAGAAATTGGGGAAAAGTTTTCCTCGAATGATCGACGCATCTCTAAATTACGGATCATGGAACTTGAGAGAAAAAAATTAATTGTGCACAAATATCTAAAGGTCTTCCTCAAAAATAGCAAAATTGTTAAAATTCCCTAATTTAGCGGTGTGTCTTGTAATCAAACGTTACAAGGTTACTCTGAGTGTGGATAGAGCACCGCGCATCTATCATAAGAGTGGCACCATACGTCATTTGGCAAGTCTCTTTACGTCATTTGGCAAAGAAATACGAGCATCCTTTCAAGATATTTCAGGATATAAGTCTTTTTGTGCCAGTAAACATCTAAATCGTTCCCTGGAACAAAATTTAGTGACTGAAAAGCGAGCAGGATTTCCATGCAAACGAGTTTTGACCAAATTTGATGGCTGTATTTTAATGGATGACGAAACATACATCAAAATGGATTATAAACAAAGCCCCGGACGAAAATTACATTAAAGAGTGTCGGAAAAAGCGGATTTTACCCTTCCTTCGGCAACAGAAGACCCTGGTTATGTTTTGGCCGGATCTAGCCTGCTGCCACTACTTTAAGGAGGTACTAGAATAATATGCTGAAAACAATGTTAATTTCGTCGCCAAAGAGATTAATCCTCCGAATTGCCCTGAGCTCATACCGATCAAAAAATGTTGGGCAATTGTCAAGCAAAAACATCGAGGATGCGGTAAAAAAGTGATAAATACACATCAAATGCGTTTAAAGTGGAATAAATACGCCGGTACAGTGTCACCAGTCAGTGGCTGTTAAGATCATGATGGCGTCGAGTAAAGTGCGACAGTTCGTTCAAAACGGTGAAATGTAATAACTTGTTATATATCGTTTGAAATCTAAATAAATACCCTATTTTTGACGTTTTGATTAACCGTGTATGTTGTTTAATACTAGAGTCATGATCACTTGAATGCGTCCAAATTTACTTTGAATCGGGCTTTAAGACAGAACAAGTACAGAAGCGTTTATGAATGATATCTTTGCAAGAGGCATAAGGTCCATTGATTATGTCACACAGTAAGGGGAAAGGGGGGGTTTTGGAAAACGTGAAGATTCATGCAAAAAAAATTGAAGGTCCATACAAAAAATGTGACAAGGAGGAGGGGGGTTATAAAAAGTGACGTAATTAATAGACGTTCCCATACATGATTTTTAAAGAAAAATGTAAAGACCTTGAAATTGAATTTACTTCATTCACTCAACTAACACCTAAACATTGCATACGTCTGGATAGTACAGGCACACATAATGTATGTGTTTGCACTATTCATGAAAATGTTTAATTGGTGATCAACAGTGCAAAATTTGATCCGCAAAAAGAAATAATTGACAAAATTCCTTTCAGTATACCAACCAGCAATACAGGTTGTTATTTCGGTGCATGTGAATTGTATGTTTCTAGAGAAGGTATCGAGAGAGAACTTTCATCAGTATTTCAATGGGATGGCAAAGAAAATGTTGTTTTTAGCGGTGGCTAACAACTGATTGTTGTAGTTTGGAAACAATGGAAAAATTTGAAAGGCTTATATCTCATGCTTTCATTTATAAGGAAGAATCTTCTTTTCTGCCAAATAAAAAAGATTCCCTAAAAGAGGGTAGAATAATTGTAATTTGTGACTTTTCAGAAAGTTATTCTTTTATCATTCAAAATGAAGCTCAGGGCTACCATTGGTGTGAAGCTTAAGCACCTATACAACCATTTGAAGTGTACTACAAGAAGGACAATAAATTGGAAAACAAAAGCTATATCATAATATCTGAGCTATTGACCCATGACTCAATAGCAGTTCAGTTATTTATATCAAAATTGCTAGATTTCATTAACGAAAAATTCAATGTATTGCTCAAAAATTATCTTCATGTCAGATGCAGCAGCGGCCCATTATAAGAACAAAAAGAGCTTTGCCAGCTTGTGCAATTTCAAGTCTAAGCAAGCAGAATAGCTCTTCTTTGCGAATTGCAAAGAGAGCAAGCCTTGCTCAAGATTATGGAAACACAATTTAAACTCCTCGGGAACTATATGACTGGGCAGTTGAACAGACAAATAAGAGAATTTCAAAACTGAATTTCTGCTTCATATCACCTGAACAGTATGCAAAAATATCAGAAACCTTGAGGAGTTATATAGCCACTCAAAGACAATACCTGGTATACAGGAGTTACATTACTTTGTACCAATTTCAGGAAATCAAATTTCTGCCTAAAGGTTTTCTGATTCAAAGGATAATCCAAAAAAATTGACTTTGTATAAGAAAGATTCTTAAATTAAATATATGAAGCTATGTTAATAACTAAAACGTGAAAATGTACTTATAAAAATAAATAAAAGCATACTCTCACCAAACAAAAACCTTTGAGTTTTCATCGACATAAACAGTATTTCGAAAATTCATACAACGTCATATTTGAATCGTCTTTAAATAAATATGCATCAACACACATAAAAAGAAACATTGAATTTTCAGCGTTATCTAATGCACATAAAGGGAAGGCTAGATTTTGTAGAAAATAATGGGATATTTCATGTAAACTTAAGCCAGATAACGCCTGAATCTAGCCTGTTGTATGCAAGATTGCAAACATTGTTGTATGGCGCATGAAAGATTGCAAACAATTTCGTTGTTTACGCATCCTTTGGCTTGGAATTAAACGATGGGACATTTTACGCGCTTGTTAAAATTAATTATTTTTTCTGTGTAGTGCAAAGAAGAAAGTTCGTGCATTTGGATATGGAATTGAAATTGAAATTGAAATTGAATCAACATGGGAAAATTTTCATAACATGTTTTATTTTACTCCCTAAAATTTTGAAAATGATTAGTTGAACGGGCTTTGTGTGTGTCGCAATTTAATTACGTACACCCTTTATTGCTGCGTGTATTGTCTATACGGCCTATTGTGTTGAAAAACTTCTATACTAGCAACAGAAGGCATACAAATAAGCCGTGCATTTATTTTTAAGTTCACGTTCGTGTTGCTCTGAGTGTTGTTTACAACAAATACAAATTTTCCACAAATGTGTGAAGAAAATTTGAATTGAAGTTTTGACTGACAACATTTAAAGCATTGTTTAAAATGTCACTGAAATAAACTGCAGCTCATACGTAAGTTAATAGAGCAACTGTTTGTTGGGACATCTGAGCCGAACGAGCATATTTTGCTCTACACAGTATGAAAAGAAATTTGTAATTTTCTGCGTTATCTAATGCACATAAAGGGAACGTTAGATTTGGCAGAAATTAATGGGATATTTCATGTAAATTTAAGACAGATAACGCCTGAATCTAGTCTGTTGTATGGATGATTTCAAACAATGTTGTGTGGCGTATGAAAGATTACAAACAATTTCGTAGTTTACGCTTCTTTTGGCTTGATGTTAATTAAACGATGGAAAATTTTACACGTCAGTTAAAATTTATTATTTTTTCTGTGTAAGGACAGCGTTTTCAGCCTCTGTAAGCAATATCAATACCATGACCAAATCGTCGTATTGAATTTCCGCATATCTCTACTCTAAGGATCATTGCTAATGACAACAAAGTTTGTTTACCACTTCTAGCAATTCAAAATTCCATCTAGTAATTACCCCCATTTAGCGCTGCTTCATTCCTCGAATTGAAAAAAAGGCTTCAAAAGCCACAGTTCTCGATAACGTGTAAAATAATGCTCAAAACACGTTTGAACAATAGCACGAAGCTTAAGATGTTGTCAGGCCGTCTAAGAATATACTTTTGTTCAGGGTTGCCAGGCCCCTGTGTAAAACATCCCCACTTCAAGCGTCAATCCGTCAATCAACCCCCACGTTGTCGAAGGTCTTTGTAGTTCTGATCCTCGGCCAAGTACCTACCCGTTCCGCGGTGAATCGATAAGGAATTGAATGGCTCCTTCCTATCAAACATGCAACTCGAAAGCAAAGTAACGCGAGAAGCGTTATCGAGGGGTGTTTGTTGTTATCACACAGCCAAGCGATGCGAGGTTGAGATTGAGTTCCAACTGCAGGTAATTTCGTGGTGATTACCGAGCGCTGGTGAGAACTGGCCGCGATGGGAAATCGAAATTGAAACGGTAGCTGGCTGCACGTGGCGGCGACGAATGCGGTGTCGCAGGATGATTGATCATTTAAACGTGACCGCCTATAGCGCATAGCGGAACATTGCCGGGCTGCTCGTACGAGGGGGCGTCGTTCCAAAAATTCTACCGCAAGCTAATTAGCTGTTGTTTGCGGCTAATTTTCGATACGGACGAGGGTTAAGCTGGAAATCGGCTTGGACGTTTATCGGGTCCGAAGTACACTGTTGTCTGTCTCGTTAAATTTGCGAAAAAAAAACAATAAGTCGAATGATTCGAGAAACATACTGCGTAGTTACCGAGAAATTCTGTCCTGTCCGTCTTGGCGTCAACCGCAATAACGTCAGACACCACAATTTCCGAATAATGTTCACCAATTGTGGGCTTGATATCCTGAAATAATTAATTAACCTTAAAATTAATAGAAACAGACTTTTTCGATGATTTAAGTGTTCGAATGATCAATTTCCAATCCTTAAAAATGCCTAACGGTTTGAAAATTGATGAATCGAACGGCCAAACCATCGAAAAAGTCTGTTTCAATTAATTAGCGATAAATTGTTCGTCACAAATAGACTGATGTGCACTGACGCTCAGAGATGTTTATGACGGCGTTAGTTAGTCGGAAGTTGATAATCAACGTATGTAGCTGTCGTTCTTCAGAAGATCGATTGCCATTGTTAGCCGATAGTAGAAGATGAATGACTGTATTTTGCAATGCGTTCAGGACAAATAAGCACCTCAGGTCGTTTTCGTTTATTTTGTAATAACGCGTATCATTGAATGCAGTAGATTTCAATTTGGTTAATTACTAAGTTATGAGCATTTCGGCATTTGTGACACATATTTTGAATACGCCTCCAGCGTTACAGCTATGAATCATATCACGCACCTCTGAAAACAAAGTCACGAACTCAGTTTCTATCGTCATACAAGTTACGGTTGAAAACGAGTTTTTGATGATCTTTCAAAATCCTGGTTTTACCAACAATCCATAGGAAACCACCGATTTCCTTTTGGCTTATAACATAGTTTATGGAAGACCCCTTTGGTTCCAACTACGTTAGCTATGAGTAACCATTAAGCTGCCATCATGACTTTTGCATCCGTAAATTCAGTTTTCCAGACACTAAAGGGTGTCCTACACCAAATTGCATCACGGAAAAAAACACTGTAGAAAATTACCCATTGGTTATGTTATCTTGAAAATTTGGGTAGAAGTAGTTTAGAGTGTTTTTTTTTTTGTTGAAGGGTAGGGAACACTCAAGGAGTGTCTACAGAAGCAACACGAGGGCCATACGATCTTTTGGCCGGATCTAACTTCGTGCTACTATCCAAACGTTGTCCTGGAGTGGTACGAATCCAACGGGGTTACTTTCGAACCCAAGGACATGTCCCCCCAGTGTACAGAACTAAGGCCCATCGAAAAATACTGGGCTATTATGAAGCAGGCACTAGGAAGCATCTCAAGGAAGTCAAATCGGAGGAAGACATGAAGGAAAAGTGGACTTCCTTACAGAAAAAGTTGCAGCTGCAGATGTTGTACAGAACCTAATAAGTGGAGTTAAGCATCAGGTGCGAGCGTATGGTATTATAGTTGAACGAAATAAATATGCCAAAAGGTACTAATATGTTATATTTTATCGTCTGAAATTTGAAAAGAATCCGTCAACTAGGTGATTTTTTACAGCGTTTTTCCCGTGATGCAATTTAAAGTGGGACACCCTTTAGTAGTCGTTGATGTTGAATCTAGATTTCGAAGAATTGATCACACGCCATTGTAAAACAATTGAAACATGGGTGCATCTTCAGGTATTAAACCAGATTTTTCAGTATGGGAATAATCATTAATAAATCAAACTCTCTAAAACTACAAATTCATTGAAGCGCGTTCGATCAACTGGTGCACAAATTCTGGCAACACGCTTAGATGTGAGAAGAAGCTGATGAAGAAATTCCATTCCGGTACACGCGATCAAATACAAAATACGCAAAGGTAAAAATCAGGCAAACTTCTTCAGCAGGTAGTAAACTGATGGTTTTCTAGATTGTGCATTGTAAATTTTGAAAATGGCTAGATAGAGTTTATGTTCGTATCATTGAATGTGAAATAGTTTGGAAAATGTAGGAGTTTTAGACCTATTTGTTAACAACTGATGAAAACAGACACCCCTGCTTAAGCCATTCTCTACCCTACGCCATTTTCACATTCGCTGCCAAATATGCTCCTGAACTCGAGTGCTTGTTAATCCTCCCCGAGCACTGTCCAAATCTACGGTCCATAAATCTACGGTTCTCATCAGTGTCAGCACATGGTACAGTAAGACCGGATGTGAAGGTTAACTTCTTCTCTTAGCATTTCAAGCTTATTGCTTTCACAATTCGCTTATTGCTTGCTCTCAACTTAGTGTTCTAAATGCACTTCCACAGTTATTAATTGGGAGCTTTCCATGCCAAGTACTATTTTTGCATTAGTATGATTGTGTGGCAAGTACAATCAGTGTTAGATTCTGTTTAATATCATACACACAGTATGGAGTCACACAAACTTACACTATAAATCGTGTTAAGTTCTGAGGCATTTCATACCTTGTCTGAAATATTGTATGCAATTGCCGGCCTTTTCTAACAATATTTCTTTGAAGTTGCTGCTTCATGTGAACTTAAATACATGTTTAGAGACATCAGTATATACAACACAATGAAATTTCAGATTTCTTTTCTGTGCAGACCTCAGGCTCTTGTGAGTTCCATACTTCGGGGTGGCGCAGGAGAAAACAAGAAAATGTTTAAACTTTAATGTTGGGTTAATTTGTGTAACTAGTGACTTATGATGACTATGTTTTTTTTATATGTATACATTGGATTTTTTTCATTGAAAATTTGTGAAAATTTTGCGCAGAAGACGCTATAAGCGATAATTTGTCATTTGGCCAAAGTTTATCACCAAACCACTACAAAAAGTCGCTACAGGATAGCTTAGGAGGTCCTAAGCAGTTGGAAGCCGGGAAGTGGAGGTTTGCGGTTTGCGCGTACTCCAAACGCAATCAAATCTGTCCGTGCAAAAAGTGCTCGCAACCCGGTACAATCCATCCATCAGGAAACTTGTCCAGAAAGCCAACATTTTTGAAAAATCTTTGCAAAGAATCACAGCTAGAGTGATGCGCCACTTGATTACGGACCGGGTTAAAGAACGACGAGAGACGCGTTCGAAGAGATTGCTTTTTTTGTTGAACGAAAATTATGTTGAAGAAATAACAATCCAGTTCTTTGAAGAAGAGTTGTTCAGCATCGATGTGTCCAACCGTTCACAGACTGGTTCATTCCGCAGAAGAAACTTGAAGATATCTCCACACCAAATATACGGCTACTGTCATGATGTTTGGCTTGATTTCGTTCAACAGTTTGAAAATGCACACTGTTTTCATTTGAAGCACCAAATGCTTCCATCGGTGAAGGCCAACTGCTCTGAGAATCGATACGTTGTCCTACAACAGGGTGGAGCGCCATTTCATACGTTACAGCCATCATAACGATGGCTGATGGAAAACATGAAGTTTGGGCCGAAGGATAGAGGCTGACCAAAAGTAAATTGGTACAAGTTTGATCAAAGTTGTCGATACCTTACCTTACCAATTAGACTAAGGCCGGCGTGGCCTCTGCTGTACACAGAAGTTGTTTCCATTCTATTCGGTCCATGGCTGTCACTCGCCAGCCTCGCTGTCTGAGGAGGGTCGGCAGGTCGCCTTCTACTTGATCGATCCACCTTGCTCGTTGCGCGCCTCTTCTTCTTGTACCTGTCGGTTCGTTTTTGAGAACCATTTTCACAGGGCTGTCGTCCGACATTCTAACGACATGCCCAGCCCATCGTAGTCGACCGATTGAATAGATACCGTAACTTTGCATGTTCGCAAAACACTTATGTACAATTACAAACTACAGTAGTTTGTTAGACAGCAACAACTGATTGTCGCTTTTTTCAAGTTGCTGATAAACCAATTTTGCTATCGGTAGTGTTTTGCAATAATGACAAAACTGTTTTTGTCGCTGTTACATGAAAAAAAGTTCGTTGCAACATATGTGCGAAGCACAACATTTTCTCACAGCAACATGACTCTTTCCCATCATCGATACAACATTTTGTTGTTTTTCATCGTGTTTTGTTGTAATACATCCAAGTCACAACAAAACGTTGTTGCAGAGTGAGAGAATAACGGATGTATCACTAGTCAAAGTTATCCTGTGTACAACTTTCATTTGTATTTAATTCATTATTTTTCAATCGACTCTTCGAAAGTAAGACACCTCTTACAACAAAACAACAATTTTGATTCCTATGAATTAATGACAAAGTTGGTGAAATTTTCCCTTACGCCGAACTTAACGTGTGCCGCAAGGGCTCAGTAGGGATTCTCTGTCAAAACCCGAAGCTAAGAGTCAGCTCCATTGTGGTTATATCACATTAATTAATGTTTCTACTGTAGTGATATACAATTATTTTTCAGCATTTCAGTACGGAGATGCTGGGTGGCGTAGTCTGGGCAATGTTGTCAGCTTGTCTATTGGGAAGTGAGTAGAAGATCGTGTTCAAGCAGGGTATATTTTTCATTCTCATTTAATTAATAATTTCAGCACACCTTGTGACATCTTCGTATTTCAATTACTTTTGTTTTTTTTCAGAGCACGGAGTAGCTGTCAATACTGTCAATTATATCATGTACACTATATACATATATTCAATAACAAAGAGTAAGGGGGGAATACAGGGTGCCAGACGAAGTGTAGGCTGGATGAGGGATTCGTGGTTATCTGGCCCAAGTCATGGATGACATTGACAATTATGCCTTTCTTGATGGATATAATCAGATCGAGATCAGCGAAGGTCTAGTTATTTTCCGACAGTCTACAGTGAGTTTGCTAATCCTATTTTGAACAAACCATCAGACGGAAATCCTAATGTGTATTGCTTACTGTTCATTTCCTGTAATAAGAGCATTTCGTTGGAATGAGAATCTTCTTTCCGTGGATTTCGTGTAAGTGCTTCTGCGTATGGGTCCACACCCCCGTTTTTGGCCCTTCATACAACGAAATCGTAAGGATTACAGGTATGTACAGTTTGATCTTGCCATTAGGAAGAACTGTACGCCATGGCAAGTCCTGCACTGGTGGTGGCTTCCTATCACATCACATCACATCAAGTTGGTGAATCTAAATTTTGATACATAATATACTAACGGTAAAATGAGAATCTAGGAGGCTCTGCCCACGGTTGGCTTTTCAAGGTGCTGTCAATTTTTTTTCCGTTTTGTTCGCATTTTTTTTCAGAATTGAAAATTGTTGTTAGAAGTGGTTTCTAGAAGTCGTAAAAAGAAAGAGAAAAACTGTCGTTCAACGTTCAAATTTTTTTTCTTTACATTAAAAAAGACGTAAAACGCGGTTTCGAGCTAGGTAGGTGCCAGGGAAACTTACATTTCTTTCCCGGATTGTACAATAAGGAAAGGAGATGTCTCATTCGGATCATTATTGTTTCCCGTCGGTCATATTCGCCAGGTTCCCCAGAAGAGCAGTTAGACAAGGGCGTTGGTGCCAGTGCATCTGGTTACCTTGCTGTATTGATGAAATTTTAGGTTTCAGAAGTTTTCGTGAGAGTAGGAATATTTTCCCGTAACCTACAGAAGGCCATTTCCATCAACAAAATGGAATGTAGCTAATGGAATTGCATTAAAATTCTGCACACCTACGTTGATAATCCAACGTGGTCCGCAATAAAAATTGCAAAAACGTGGATAATAGCCAAATCAACCGTGTATGATGTGCTCAAGCAGGTTTTGACGAAGTACTAAGGATGCCTGCTCATCGACGATGAAACCTACGTCAAAATCTTCCTGGCCAAAAATTCTACATGTCTACGGCACGAGAAGATATTTTTGCGAGATTTGGCGCGTTATTATTACAGCTGGGAAGTCATCCAGTGGTACCGCGATAATAACGTAGATTTCGTTGATAAAAACCTAAATCCACCCAACTGCACGCAGTTCTGGCCCATCGAGAGATTTTGGGCAATAATGAAGCGGTAGCTTAAGAAAAGTGGAAAAACGGCTTGGGACGCGACTCAGATGACCAAAATTTGGAACAAATGTGCCAAGGAAGTTGACTCCGGAGGAGTGCAGCGTTTGATGGGAGGACTAAAGAAAAGAGCGCAAATTTTCACAAAAAACGAAAAGAAATGATTTGTATTGATATTTTTTACAAAAAAGTAAAGAGAATTACTTTTGTTTTGATGATTAAACTTATTTGTACGTCAATCCGTTACCGAGATACTGATGATTTTATTATTCCGGATTCTAAATGGACATAGCTTTAATTTCTTAGCTTCGTCACTCCCAACGACTTACATACATATCAATATTCGTTTGCTTCCTCGCCAAGTAAAACCTTCCGCGCAATTCTACCCAATTTCTTACTCTGGATATCTTACGAAGGTAGCATGAGTTCTCGGCATCTTCTTAAGTAGACATCTAATCAATCAATGTTCGAAAATTGCTGTGATATGCTATGCTATAATATACTAATGGTAAAATGAACCATACCACACAAAGCAAAATTCAGATCCACAAATTTGGTCTTTACTCGTGCAAATCTAGAGGTGGTCAATTGATTCACGGGGAAATACGAGTAAAAGAGAAATCTCCAAAAATGCTCATTTTTATGGAAATCGAACTCTTATCTTATTGTAATTTCCGTCACTATACGCGAAATCAAAACCATTTCCTATTGAAGAACATCTGCTCCTTCTCAGCTATTGATCTTTAAGTATTGTACAGAAATATGAAAGGCTTGCTAATCACTCGTGAATATGCAATTAACTTGAATGGGAAAATGAACATTTTTTTAACTACACTCGTAAAATATATTGAAAAATTTAGAAAATCGTAAACTTCAGATTATTGCAAAAACTATTTAAGCGTGATTTTTGTAACTTGAAAAGCAAAACATTTAAAACTTCTGAAGGGTAACCGACTGGGTTCGATTCCCGATCTGGTCTAGGAATTTTTCGTTAAGGAAAATTTCTCAACCCCCTGGGCATAGGGTATGATTGTACTTGCCACACAATCATACTAACGACTGTTCCAGAAAGTATAAGCACATAAGCATATGAGCAATTATTGCCGATATTAGGCAGCACGAAGGTCAAGTAGTGTTTTGGCCTGATTTGGCGTCATGTCATTTTACGCAAAGGACATTTTAGAATGGTACAAAAGTCAAAATGTATGTTTGGTGTCAAAATATGAATCCTCCGAACTGCCCGAAGGCACGGCCAATCGAGACTTTTTGGGCTTTAACCAAAGCAAAGCTTCGAAAATTCATAAAACCAGCGGACGACATCCAAAAATTTAAAAAAGATTGGCCAAAAGTGGTCAAAATGGTGGGAAGTACCCCTGTGCAGAAGCTTATAGGTCATGTGCGAGGAAAAGTTAGGAGTCTTGGCAATGATTAAATATTTTGATTAAACGAGAGTAAAATATCATATAAAACACAAATACAAAATCATAATAAAATATTAAAATAAATAAATAAAATTATTAAAACTAAAAAAAACATGACTTTTTTGTTATTTTGAAAGTTTGCTTATACCTTCTGGAACAGTCTATATAGCTTAGAAAAAAAATTGAATTTTCATTTGTATTTAATTCATAGTTTTTCAATCGACTCTTCGAAAGTTTGATACCACTTACAGCAAAACAATAAGACTACCTTTTGATTTCCATGAATCAATGACCAAGTTAGTGAATCTGAATGTTGAAACATAATATACTAATGGTAAAATGAACCATACCTAAAAAATCGAAATTCAGATCCACAAATTTGGCCTTTATTCATGGAAATCTAGTGACCACCTCTAGATTTCCATGAATAAAGGCCAAACTTGTGGATCTGAATTTCGATCATTCGATCACGGGAAAACACGTAAAGTAAAAGAGAAATCTCTACACAGAAAAAATAATTAATTTTAACAAGCGCGTAAAATTTCCCTTCGTTTAATTCCAAGCTAAAGGAGGCTTAAACAACGCAATTGGTTGTAGTCTTTGATGAGCCATACAACAATGTTTGCAATCTTTCATACAACAGGCTTGATTCAGGCGTTATCTGGCTGAAATTTACATAAAATATCCCATTATTTTCTGCCAAATCTAGCATTCCCTTTATGTGCATTAGATAACGCAGAAAATTCAATGTTTCTTTTTATCTGTGTATGCAATAGCTAACGTCGCGGACATTTCCTTTCTTTAAATTCCACTAGAGAAAACATATCTTTTGTATGTATATATCTTATTTTTTCAATTATTCATTTATTGGTGCAGGCCTAATCGTAGCAGCTTTTCAGCCCAACATTAAATACCGTTTAAAAAAATGTAATTTTCTAACATCTTAAAACAAATTTAAACCAATAGTAAGGATGATGTTGGAGCCACATACAAAGCACATTGGCAATTGGGAAAAACGAACATGTGAACATAGGACCACCTTTTTCTTTTCTATACCGGGTGTTATTTCAAAATTTTAAAAAATGAGAGCCTTTCGTAAAAGTGTTTTTGGACACTAATAACTCTAATTTGGCTGAACAGAATGACTGCATTTATACACTATTTGAATTTGAAAGTTTTTCTAAAAAAAATGTCTGCAATAAAATTTCAATTAAGTACTATTAGTATAGGTAGTTAATTTTTTTTACTTAAAAATGACCTACTTTTACTCCCATACAAATCTACACATGAACAGGTTGAAAATATGGTTTTGCGAAAAATGGGTAACACATTGTCTTCGTTGTATTCAGTTTAGTTTTATTTGATGTTCAAAACAGCACTAGCCACACCCCTCTGCTTTGTTCTAGCAAAAAAAAATTGCTGTCCACTCCTAGAGCCTCATGGTGATGAGAAATTATTTCCTTCTCAAACAACATCATCATAGATCGTTACTCCGCGTATGGGAGAATACAAAGTAAAACTATATCAATATCCAAGATTAAGAAAATCGGAAAATTCAGATTATTGCGTAGACTGTTTAAGCGTGAATGTTTGTAACTTGAAAAAAAGCAGAACAATTACTACTTCTGATGGGTAACTTGAATTCAAAATTGATAATAATCCGTTGTATCCAATTTATACAACAACCTCTTCTTTCGCGTTATTATTGGCATAAATATTATTTAAGGAGCCTTCTTCAGACCTGCCTGAAGACAAATAAAAAGCAACGTCATGCTGAACGTTGTTGGGTTTGACTCCCAGTCTGGAAAAGTTTTCGTGAACGAAAATATTGCGACTCCGTTGACATAAGGCATGATAGATAAGCGATTACTGCACAATTATACTGATGCAATAATAGTACTTAGCATCAAAAGCTCTCAATTGATAACTATGGAAGAAGTACATTTAGATCATCATGTTAAGAAGCAGATAACAAGCTTATTGTGAAGAGTTGAAAGCTTGAAATACGATAAAAGAAGATGTCTGGAGCAAAGTAAAATCATTTTATTCAATCCTTAGTACATATACTTGTTGGTTTGCAGGTACAAGCATGGCAATATCTGTATTTTCTCGAATCGACTAGAAGCACCCAATGTTTTAAAATCATACACACATGTCAGATGAGGATAGTTTTGAAGTGCACCCACTTGAAACAGTGCTCTAAAATTGAAAGCTTTGATCAACTTTTTCTTCATTTCACTTTGTTACTGAAACACAAACACAGTCTTTTTCATCTTAATGAACTTTTGCGTCAGAATCGTGAAATTCCCCCATCAAACATAATGGAGAAGTAGATGACCAATTTTTCTGCATCGATTTTCCTTATAATCGTCAACCTGCGTGATTCACCACACAAAAAAACCCGACCAATTCATCTTCATGGAGCAGCTTGGTATCTTTCCAATCGTAGACCAAATGCCCACCACAAACAACCTACCTCTTTCCGAGCGACGGCGATCGGGGGGCGTAGATAATCGGACTCGTTGGCGTGACCGGACTGCTCTTCTGCTGAAACGGCTGATAGCCATTTCCCTCCGGGCCACCGATCATGATCGGAGGCAACTTATCGAACGGACTTCCCAGCAGCTTTTGATCATCTCGACCATCCGGCGACTCGACGTCCACCACCGGGATGGAAAAGCTTTTCTTGCTCATCACTTTTCCGACTAGGTTCGTGTTAGCTTCAAATTCTTCTTTCGTTTTGTTTTCGATCTATGACTCACTTGCCAACTTCCCAACACTCGACTTTGATCAACGCGCGCGGATCAGTGCGATTGCCAATCACGTTCGCCGATACATAATTCCTGTCAAACTCACTGATAAACCGATGCTCAGCCGACCGATCTCAGCAGTAGATTTTCTGTCTTCGATTGCAAACCAATTCCGTTCGCTCGCGTCTACCGTGCGTGCAAGACTAATCCCAAACTCGTCAGCTATCGCCCGGTTCGGCTAGGCTGTGTCTCGGACGACGATGGCTGTTGAACAACTCCCTCGACAAAGCCTCAATCATCCCTTGTCCTCCCACTCCCGACGGCTTCACGTTCGGCTATTGAATCGTTATCAGCTCAGCACAAACGGCAATTCAGAGGCAATTTTCCGCCCTTCCGTCTTCCCCTCGCCGGCTGACCAATTGGTTCGTCATCGTGCGCCGTCCAGCTATTTGTCGTGGTTGTCGTACGTAGCTCGAGCGGAACTTCGTTCGGAAGACGTCACCGTAATGCGAGCTGGACTTTATCATCTGATCGATGTTTGTTTTCCCTGCCATTTGAATGCAGTTTTTCGAATGTATGTAGGACGGATGGACGAAATGTTTGTATGTTGAAAACATACAGGCTAGAGCGAACTTTCATCGTTACTAGAATCACACTACCAAAACACACACACTACCAAAAGGTCATTTAAATTTCGACGCCCTTGTGACCGACACATGCAAGAGTCCTTTGGATCATTCGAATGAGTTGAACAAGACGAAAAACTTAATTCAATCACTCCTTGTGTGTCGGTTTCGTTTACAAAATTTTACACAAATTCTTTGTTTACGTTCCCCGATCTATGTCATTGACGAATTACGTCTTGCGTAAATTTCATAATTTCTGAGTGTGTAGCTGATAACAGAAAGAAAGGGTGTGCGAAGAACGTTGAAAGAAAGACACATGAAGAATGAAAAGACAGTTTGTTTGCGGAAAAGTTAACAGATGTGATTTTTTTGCACACTTTAAAATTATGACACTCGATTTTGGCATGAATCGAGGAACATACATAGAGAGTTTATGCAAAATGATGTCACCCGAAATCAAAACATACACAAACGGAGTCTTTCATTGAATTTATGCACACGCCTTTATAATCTCATTCTTGTATTCTTCAGGACACATGCCGCTGTCCGACGGCACCGATATTTACATGACGTTTTGATATTTACTTTTATAACTGACCCGAAATCAAAGGGCTAACTATACAGATAAAACGAACCATTGAACTTTCTGCGTTATCTAATGCACATAAAGGGAATGTAGAGATTTGGAAGAAACTAATGGTATATTTCATGTGAACTTAAGCCAGATAACGCCTGAATCTAGCCTGTTGATGAAGGATTGCAAACATTGTTGTATGGCCCACGAAAGATTGCACACAATTTCGTTTTTTAAGCCTTCTTTGGTTTGGAATTAAACGAAGCGAAATTTTAAGCGCCTGTTAGAATTCATTTGTTTTTTCTGTTGCATCTGAAACAAATTAAAGATTCTAAAGAAACTAAAGAAATTAGGGTTCACGAAATCAAGTTGCATCATTTTCAAGTGCCTGTCAATTTTAACGCATTCGGTATTTTCTATTGAAATTTTGGCTTTTTCATAATTAGTTCAATGTGTATTGTTTGAACTGTATTAGTTTCATAAGAGGCTAGATCATTATGAAATGGGGCACTTTACCTGTGTGTATTTCTTAAACTTTTCTTGCTAACAAAAAACTGTCTAAGCATGAAACAAAGGTAATATTATTTTATTTCATAAGCAACCTGTTCTCTGTTTGTCTGTGATATAAACATTAATGGCAAAACCTTGAGGTATGTAGTATAACTTCAACTACCAGGTCCCAGGGCTGGTCTGGTACTTTAACCATTTTGGAAAGAGGCACAACGAGTGTTGCCAGATCTATGGAAAATCCTCTAGTATTTCTTATCGATAAGCTTTATAGTTGTGAAATGGCGATCAATGGTCACTACAGTATTCGCAAATAGTAGAAATGCTGTATTTGATCATACAAAATAAGTTGAAAAATCTGAAACAGTTTCAAATCAAATCAAAACAAATCAGCACACTTTTGGAAAGCATTAACAGGTAAGGGAACTGTTCCATTATTCATCTCATGATCCATTCTTCATATTATTCGGAAATGTAGGTTTGATGTATCAATCAATTGGTTGCTTTTGTGGCTTGCTTTCAACAACAAATACAAATAATCAAAGCTAACGATGAATAAAAAGTACGAAATCAGAAATGAGATGAAAATGGGAATGGTAACCTTAGATGCTATACATTTATCGAAATCTTTTAGCGTGAAGCGATTTTGCTCATTTAATTTTAGGAACATTCTAGTTTTGAAGAAAACGCAGCTTTTAGAATGTGTACCGGCAATGGGGGATGTATTAACTCAACAAAGCAAACAGGAGATGAATACAGCCCAAGAATATGAAACCCACATCTTCATAGCAAAAATGCATATGGCAAGATATTGAGAGGAGTGGATTCATATCACAGAATGGCAGGAAGCGGCTCCAGACAAACAAAATATGAAGAAATTCACAAACTACAAAATAATGTAGAAATCATGAAGAAATAACAGAGATAAGTAAAACAGCTTGTTAAACTTATAAACGTGACACTGACGAATTAAATAAACAGACAAAAAGACGGCACGACACCAGACAAAACAGTTGACATGATGTTATACCTTTTGAGGCAGTGTCAATAGCGTCTCTATGGACGATGTGATCCTTGCACGGCTGGTGAAATGCTTCAAAAGGAGTTACGTTATATCATTCTAATGCACAATGAACAAAACAATAGCTTCATATTGTCGGTTCGAGAAAACTGCTTCGAAAGACTCCCATAGCACATAAATGACACGGACTGAACTATAATAACTAGCAACAATCTTGACAAATCAAAACGCGCGTCATTTTATACCCAAAAGTCGTCTCTGCAAAAGTTTCAAATTCAAATTGAAATAAAAATGATACAGCTGTTTTTTTTAAGTCCCACCCATAGAAAAAGCCAGAAAAACTGTAATAAAACGATACGTAGATGAGACAGAAGTTTAATTTCTTCAAAGTTTCATTAAATTAAAATATCTACAATTCTGTAGAAGCAAAAATGATCTAAATCATAAGAAAAAAAGTTCAAATTTTTATTATGAACAAAAAGGACCACTCTAGTCACCACTCAAACCAAAAGATAGATCTAATGTTTTAAATTAAATCTTCCGAAGACATCCTGTCAAAAGTTAATGGTTTTCGAGTTATCGATTTTTGTCGCAAAATTTGTCCATTCGTACCATAGTGCATTATAGCACTCCATTGCTGGAATAGCAACTGGCTAGACCTGGACCTTCGTGAAACTTAACGAAGGGTAAAATCAGATTGTTGAGGCACTCCGTTTTGTGCACTTCCGAGTTCAAAAAATTCTGGTTTTCTTGCCACAGGAACCTTTACCTTGCCAAATCATGATTTTTTTCGTGAACTTATCCGCGAAAATAATCTTCAACCTGCCAGAAACCTTGCCGTGAGCAAGAGCCTTGTAGAACTTGAGCCCCGGGATTTGTTTGCGATCTGCTTTAGCATATGTCTCATCATCGATCAAAAGACATCCATCGGGTTTCGTCAGAACATGGTCGTACAACTTAGGGGTCCAAGTTCTGGTCAGTATTTGTTGCTTTGAAGCTTTGCTTGGGTTTTTTACTTGCTCGGTAACATTTATACCTTTCTCGAAGACGCATTCGCCGCACCCCAAGCAACACAGCTTGTATTAAACAAGTTGAAAGCACTGTAAAATGACAAAAACAGGTTATAAATTTAGGTGTATAATACTTTATTTCGTACTTTTATATGACGCAAAAAGCGCAAAAAGTGAAGCCTTATAAAACATAAAATGGAAAAAAATATCAGCCTAAAAAAAATATGACATCACCAAGCGTGGGATTTGAACACTTACCCTTGGCGTGATAGGTTTGTAGCTTCTTTGCTAAGCCAACTCAGCTAGATGAAGTTAACTCTGAGTATCTATTATATGCTTCCCGTTGGCAGTAAAACCAATGATCTTGTACAACAAATTCATCGTAATGAGAAAAAGAACACGTTTTGCAAAACATGGTTGGTGTAATGTAATTTCAACAGTATATAGAACTGCCCATAGAATCCTTGTCCTGTTTATGTATTGTAAATGTATAGAACCATGTTTTCAAGAACAATAATAAAGTATTAATCACTTGCAGCATTTGAAAAATTATTATTAGCTCGACCGTTTGTCAGAGTGATAAATAGAATTCGATAAATACAAACTTAACATGTTTCGCAATACGTTTATAATACATTTATAATACAACCAATTAAAAATTATTCTAAAAAGATGTTTTGTGTGTTACTTGGGACAGAACAACCGCATTCAGTTTTTGTGCCAAATCGTAATTCAAGATGTTGGAATAAGCCTTGATTTTCTGAATGACCATCACCCACAGTTGACGATCAACGGTTTCACATCGACGCTTGATTTGCACTTTGAGAGCAGTTGTTAAAGTTTCCTTGTACTTTTTAAGCAGTTTAACCAGCTCCTGAGTTGACGCGACTGGATTTTTAAGGTACCTGGGCGCAATTATTTTACTGCTCTCGTTGTCTCATTGACGATGACGAAACTCATGTGAAAGTTTGCCAAAACATACATGATTTGGCAAACAATTTGCTTGTGTGGAAAGCCGAGCACCCCATTTGTAACATCCGGTACGGTCAATGAGCAGGTGTACCTGAAAGAATCTAGCCTCCGAAAGCATCTACTTTCACTTCTGATGATCCTACGCTTTTCTGGCCAGATTTTGCCTGATGCCATTAATAAATAGATGCTCTGGAGTAATACAAGGCTAAGAAGGTTATTATCGTGCTGAATCATCTCAATCCCCCGAACGCAAATTGAAAAGTGCACTGGGCCATCATGAAGCAGGCACTTCGGAAACATCCAAAGGCGGTGAAATCGGAGGATGATATGAAGAAAAAATGAATTTCGACACAAAGAACAATTGGTGAAAACGGTGGTAGGTCATTTGGCCTAAAGTCGTTTTTGCCCTATGCCGTTTGGTCTGAAGGCCGTTTGGCATAAGGCCGTTTTGTTAAGGCCGTATGGCATAAGGCCGTTTGACATAAGACCATATGGCATAAAAGTCAGTTGACCTAAAGTCGATTGACATAATGTATACAATTTAAACAAATCAGTGCAGAAACATGATCTAATCTAATCTAATCTAATCTAATCTAATACAAACGCAGCCAGTACGAGAAAGCATCCTGAAAATAATTGGGTTAGATGACGCCCAATTATTATTTTTGTCTATATTAATGCTTGCAGCATATCAAAGACATGCTACAAGCGTCAAAGCGGCCAGGCCTACTGCGTTGCATTCACCGCTAGAGATGATTCTGTAAAATGAGTTGGACTCCAATGAATAGATTTGAACCACAACGCATTTTGTGAATCTACAGGGGAGGAAGGATGCTTGGACATACCGTACCATATGCTCAGATATAAGAATAATAAAATAGTTTATTTATATAATAAATAATGAAAATCCGAGTAATACCACAACACCACCGAAACGTAAAATCGACATGTCATATAGAATAATACATTTAACATAATGAAGGGATACTACAATGTAAAATGATAATAATAATTACACATTTCTGCAAATTGTCGTCCTGCTGTAATTGTAGGAAGATTTGCGTAAATATTATGAACCTAAAATTTCACACAATGTATCACAGCTACGAGAAAACATTTGTTTTACGAAACTTGGAGACTGCATGGATGACCTTAAATAATATGTAAAGAATAGTGTATATAAAATGTCGATGTGCTGTTCCATTACTCAATACTCATTTGTAGTGAATTTAATAGGCTTAAATAATGAAATCCACTGGTTGGTCACGGATCTAATCTAATCTAATCCAATACAAATGTACCCAAATTGAACAGCATTCAATAATATAAAAAAAAAATAACATAACATCCGCTGATCCAAACGAACAGAAAAATACCTTATGTTACAATGCAATGAAACTTCTATACCACCTGAAATCACCTTCTAAGCAACCTTGATGCAGATCAAACTTCATTATTATTATTATTTTCCAAATGAAAACAACAATGATATGCAACTCCTTCCGAAGCTAAACTTCCAAAGGTCCTGGAAAGGCGAGTAGAGCACAACAACTATCATAGACAAAACCTCAATCAAAAGTCGCATGGAGTTTCCTTTTGAAGCTTTGTGGCTCTTTTAAAAAGCCTTCCCTATACTCCTCCAGTCACATTCCAAGGACAGCAGCATAAGTGGTCGAAGATCCCGGCCTGATGATTCCTGAAACAAATGGCTTATCTAATCATGACATCAATAAATAAATCTATTTAAATACAATCCCATACTGCCTATGGCCACATGCCAGTCTTCTATAAAATAGTAGTTTAAATTCAGAAGTGCATCCACATGTTCATGCTGAAATGATCAAAAATCAATTGAGCCCTTAGTTGATCTACATGCTCCCAAGTTAAATGGTTTCGGAATACAAATATGATTCCAAGGCACACTGAAACCATAAATCAAGTTCGCACGGAAAATTCACAACATAACTTCCTGGTTGTCAACTCACCATTTGAAGCCCTAAAAAAATGTATGTGCAATTCAAGGAATTTTCTCCACTGCACAACATTCGCTAGGGGAATTAAAACAACCTATTCTGGTATCAGCATTATAAGAAGTACTTAGCTTAAATCCAATTGATCCCGTGTCCGATCCAAAAAGAACGGCAACCAGCAACGAACAATACCCATCATCTCCACCAGCTGAAGATTGCACGGGTAACACTACCACAATCACTGCTCGACTTGCGATACTTTTTCTGGTTTGACTTAAAACAAGCCGAAATGGAGTCGTCCGACTTCTGTTTCTTGCGGGTTTCCACAAACAGAGATGGTTAAGATAACAAATTCACTATAAACACTACTTAACAAAACTAAGCTGATCTAACTCTTCTTCCGAGTGCGGTGGCGAAGCACAAAAATAAAAAATAATTAATTAAATAAATTAGAAAATACTACCGACCATCACATTTTTCATAAGGGAAACGATTGTTTTCACTTTTTCTTAGAGCTTTCATGATTTCACTGTTAGTTGAAGTTAAATTACGAATTATTGTTCGATTTTTTTTTCGAAAACGATGGAGCAAAAACAAAACATGTCCACAAATCAGTGCAGAAACATGACGTTCAAAATCAAAGGCATTTATATTTAACAGCACCCGCCCATCTTCCGATCCATTAAATTGTAATTCCTATTAACCTCGAGACGGCCGCGAGTAATCGGCTCAATCCCCCTAACTTTAGTTCTAAGATACCTGATGTATACAAACATGAAAACTTGGCTCTGTAAAGTTGATTCGATTTAGCCTGCACAAATAAATGATTAATAAAAAAAATTCAACAGCATAATATTTGAAAGTTTCACTTGAATTCACCTAGCTGATGTTATTTGAGCATTTGGTTACTATTGGTAGCAGTTGACAGTTAATGATTACAAAATGATTTCTTATCAATTTTAAGTTCATTGTTATCATCATTTTCGACTGTCACATAGCTGTTTGTTGAAGTTTGAAGTAATGAATAAATAGAGTTGTTTTTAGTGCTTATTAACATTATTTATAATACATTTAACTAATTATGTTTTTTGTCATAATGCATGAAACTCGACGTCAATTATAATGTTTGAAAATTGGAAATAGCCTTCTTATAATCATGCAACCCTAGGAGTAGACAGCAATTTCGGCTAGAACCAAATATGTGAAGAGAAGTGTTGATAGGTTCGTAAGAGCACGGTAGGTTGTGAAATTGAATAAAGGTAGTTGAAATCGAGCGTAGGCCGTGTTTGAAATGCGGTATCCGATCAAGCAGGCAACCGTGCTCGTACGTGCTCTTACGAACCTATCAATACTTTGTCTTCCCATCTTTAGTTTCAGCAGAAATTGCTGTCCACTCCCTGGTTTGCATGATGGTAAGAAGGATATTTCCAATTTTCAAACTTTCAATTCTATATTAATAATTTCAATTCTAAAAGTCATGCGAATATGGATTGGCCCATTTAGTATTGTAACAAACATTTTTGATTCTTACAGCGACTCTAGTGGTCGGATTTGTAAACTATGCCATCTTATGTCTTATACCATTAACAACATCATGTCTTATAACAATAACAACAAGTTTTTTTTCGCTGTGCAGTTCGAACGTGTTTCAGATAAATAAAATATTGATGAAGAAAGAAGAAAAATAATTGTGCGCAATGATTTGGAAGACTTGCTAAAGTGTTGGGTTTGCCCCCGAAATACCGTGTGGCGTGTTTTGAAAAAGTACAGAGAAACTTTGTCAACGGATCGCAAGCCTCAAAGCAAGCGTCGGGTGGGTACTGCCAACCGTCAACCGCCAACCGGAACAGAGTCATCAAGAATATTGTAACGGATTCGTCTCCGGGGAGGGTTCAAGTCTTACCGCCTGTAGGGATCAAAAGCAGCACAATGGGGCCAGAATCCGTTCCAGAAAACAGTATGATCATCTGTTGACAAAATTCAATGGCTCGGGGAGATGTTCCTGCCAAATTTAAATTTGTTTTTGCAGATAAGTTTGCACGTAAATACCTGATATGGCTAGGCATCTGTAGCTGCTGTAGGAAGATCAAGGGGAGATCTTGAGGGATTTTTGTTCGGTTAAAATACATAACATGCAAAATACTATTCTAAAAGAAAATCTTCCAATTTACACAACTTTCTCAGCTTTAAACCAATAATAGAATTGTATTTTTATTGTAAAATTTATTATTCATTCAATTAAAACATATACTTCCACTGTATGACTTTTATATTTACGGCATGGTAACATATTAGTCCTAAAAGTCCAACACCCGCATGTTTAGAGTTGGATGTTCCGAAACAACCATAACCGGGCCGGAGCGATGAATGTTTACCATTGCGATTATCAAGACAGTAGAGCAGCTATCCATCGCTGAGTTACAGTTTGTCGAAACAATTAGCGACACCTCACAGAGCGAAGCAAACATCCCCATCCTTCCAAAGCCACGACAATAAGGAGTGTATCGAAAAGTAGTTATAAACATTCGATGCGTTATTACGCATAAACTACTGTATATATTTTTAGCGTGTAAGCGCCATTTGCTTTGTTTACATGTCAAAAATGATTATTCGGTTCATTCATTTCCGTTGATAAAGTTGTATTCAAAATGTCGCGAATTGAATTTGAGACTAAAAAGAAAATTCTGCACACTTGGTGCACCGAAAAGGGTGTTACTTACAACCAGATTGCGAAAAGAGTAAATGTTCACCCGGCAAGTGTAAAACGCATCATCGAAAAGTTTGGTAAGGAGTGCTCCCTCAAGGATTTACCAAGAAGTGGCCGGAAACCCGGCTCCAGCAACCCCGATTTAGACCAAAAAGTTGTGGATTATATTCAACGGAACAAATCTGCCTCTACTCGCGATCTAGCCAAGAAGTTCAGGACCAGCATCGGAATGATTCAACGAATCAAGCGCAGGAATGACTTGAAGACGTACAAAAAGCAGAAAGTGCCCAAACAAACTCCGGAACAAAAGTCTCGTGCCAAAACCAGGGCTCGAAAGCTATACAGCTGCATTTTGGACAATGTCGACCAGTGCATTTTGATGGATGACGAAACATACGTTAAAGAAGATTCAAGAACGCTACCGGGGCCGCAGTTTTATACTAAATCTGTTGGGGAACGTGTGCCAACCGCAGATACGACTGTTGCGATGGAGAAATTCGGTCAGAAGGTGCTCATTTGGCAAGCTATTTGCACATGTGGCTTGCGTTCTTCAATTTTCTATACAAAAGGAACTATAAATGCTGAGATTTATCAAAAGGAATGTTTGAAGAACAGGTTGCTACCATTGTATAGAAAGCACCAGTCCCCTCCTCTCTTCTGGCCAGATTTAGCATCGGCACATTACGCCAAATCCACTCTACAGTGGCTGACGGAGAATAACATCAAGTTCGTAGAAAAAGACATCAACCCACCAAACTGTCCCCAGTTGCGACCGATCGAACGCTATTGGGCAATAGTCAAGCGTATATTTAAGAAGGATGGTACAGTGTCCCAAAACATGACCGATTTTAAGAAAAATTGGGCAGCGGCATCCAGGAAGTGCACAAAAGGTCACCGTGCAGAATTTGATGGCAGGTGTCAAATCAAAGGTACGGGCATTCTACAGAAATGAACATGATGACTAGTTTTTCCGTTTGGATCTTTTGTAAACATGTTAAGCTATAATAAACTGAAATAGTATGTTAATTTTAACCATGTTTTCATGCCTATTTTATTATTTGGAAGTTTATAACTACTTTTCGATACACTCCTTAACAACAACGAGAGCACGCAAAAATAAGCCTCAATCAGTAAACAACTCCATCCATTCGCTCGTGTAAGATAGATGTCAAGCAAAGACTCGCCAAGGTTGATCCTAATCTCTTCAGCGACAATGTTAAGGAACCGATACGAACAATCGAACTAATAATAACCGTTTCCGTTAGTGAAATAAACGCCCAACAACCATTGCGATTGTCCAGCCCCCTCGGAAGAAAAAAATATCCTGATAAGCAGCCATGTTGCATTCACCCGCTTGAGGCAGGTGAGAGTTTCGTTTTGCGGCGAGTGAACTCACGAGAGCGGAAGCTATCAGATTAGCCGAACACGTTTTCCACGTTTGACTACGTGGTAGGACATCGTCTATCTGCCAGCTTATCACTGGACGTACACCCAAAATATGGTACTACTGTTCGCAAAACAACAATGTCATTCTTTAGCGAGTTTTTCTTTTGAAGTAAAATTTCTCGGGACGTTTGTTGCCAGTTTTGAAAGGCTTTTAAGTTAAATTCACTTCATAACAAATCAACTACACTAGCCGGCGTCGGTGGTGTAGTAGTAAGCGTGACTGCTACTAGCTGCTAGTGGGTCTGAGTTCAATCCCAGTCGACGTCGGTGGTTTTTCTGAGGCGAAAAAATCTGGTTACGTCTTCCTTCGGAAGGGAAGTAAAGCCGTTGGTCCCGGTTCATAGTCATGAGTCGTTAAGTAGGGTTCAGGTGGTGGAGTCGTCTCCCTGGTGTCAGTGATTGTCACCATGTGAGAAAATAGGCCGACGGAAAAAAAAGAAAAAAAAATCAACTACACTAGTCGGCAATGTTTCACTCTCATCCAGTGAATATAAAGTTGGGCTCACTGAATCCAAATATGGGCTCATAATTGCTGTAACACCACCCTTTGAATGTTGGGTTCAGGCTTGGCTGGCTGATTGACTTATTGCTAAATTAAGACTGCATAGCCGAAACAAGACAATAAATTCCATTGTCCCAGTCGAAAAATCATAATTTTCATGGATTTTCATAGTTTTGTAAATATAAAACCGGTTTTACTCATCAACCGTACGCATGAGAGAAAAATGTGAGTTCTAATAGATCATTGCACGGAATGTATTAACCTCACTTTTTTGACAGTTCAGGGAGCTTGTTAACA
Organism: Aedes japonicus; assembly: GCA_034211315.2. Taxonomy (NCBI): domain Eukaryota; kingdom Metazoa; phylum Arthropoda; class Insecta; order Diptera; family Culicidae; genus Aedes; species Aedes japonicus. The sequence goes on along the minus strand of JASCZW010011181.1, from coordinate 18,617 downwards.
CGGTGTTAGAATTTGAACCGCCTAATCGAAATTCTCAGTTGTTTTTTTAGTATTCTGTTCAATTAGATCCAAGAAATGATGTAAAACTAAGCAGTGTTGTCTGTTTTGCGCCAATTTTATTTCAATCGTAATCAATTTAAAGCACAATATCTCAAAACGATCTTATTCGAAAAAGTCCACGTAAATAAGCTCCCTGAACTGTGGATCTATAGATTCAAGGAGCTCTATTCAACAACATCTGAGCCCAACATTTAAAGGGTAGAGTCAAAATGGAATGTGGATAGCAAGTAAACCCATTATTTCATTATTATAAATGATTTTGTGAAATAAAAACGCATTTTTTTTCCAAATGTTGGACGTGTTACAGCTATTTGAGATCTTTTGTCTATTTAGCGTGGCAAAATCTATAAAATTCAAAAAGAAATGGAAACGAAATGTTCTACTTTGCCGACTAGTGTTATCAGTCAGTTGACAGCAAGCGGAGGTTGGTTTACATTTTTTCTGTTCGTATCTGGGACGGATTATCGTTCCAAAATCAATATTATCAAACGATTTAACGGGTGTCCACTAAAAAATGAGAATGATTTCAATACTTTTCCATCAGAACAAAAACGGCCGCATAGAAATGTCACTTTAGATGAATGAATCGTTGCACTCTCCAGAAAATTTTCATACACTCTTATTTCACTCTAACATGTTCAGTCGTGTTCAGCATGCCGTCGAAACAGGAAGAACTGCGCGCGCGCGTTGTACAATTCTTTCAAGCGAACGAAGATCGTGGAAAAAAATACACGGTGGACCATTTTTGTCGTGAAAAAGTTCCGGTATCCACCGTATACCGTATCCTGGCATGCATGAGAGTAACCCGGAAGAAAGGTTGCGGCCGTCCAGCGAAAATAATGAATGAGAAAACGCTCCGCTCGCTGCGCAGCATGTTCAACAACAAGGATTCGGTAAGTCAACGGGAAGCAGCCCGAAAGTTCCATTGTTCGAAGTCACTCATCTGCAAGACGCTAAAGAAAGAAGGAATAGTGTGTAGAAAGAAAACCAGATCCCCAGAGTACACAGATGAGCAGATTCAAACCGTGAAATCCCAATGTCGCTGGATGACTCGGAATTACGGCGGAAAATCTTTCGTTCTGGACGACGAAAGCTACTTTCCTCTTTCGAAGTCTCAGATACCGGAAACGACCGATTCTACACTAAGGGACAAATCCACTACTCCTCCAAAAGTAATGTATAAGTTCAAGCACAAATTTGAATCGAAGGTTATGTTATACATCGTAATATCCAATAAGGGTATTTCGAAGCCGTGGTTCAAACCAAGCGGTTTGGCCATCAACCAGGAGGTGTACCAAAGAGAGTGTTTGCAGAAAATACTCATCCCATTTCTTAAACAACATCACTCGGATGGCAAATACGTGTTTTGGCCGGACAAGGCATCATCGCACTACGCAAAAAAAACGCTAACGTTTTTGGAGAGCCAAAATATACCATATGTCCCAAAAGACCGGAATCCGACAAATTTGCCACAGTGCCGTCCTATCGAGGATTTCTTCGGTCTTTTGAGCTCCATGGTATACAAGGATAATTGGAAGGCCAAGAACACCAAGCAACTTACCAACAGGATCAAAAGCTGCATCCGAAAAATCGATGTGGCTGCCGTCCAACGGTCATGTTCCAGCATAACGACTAAGCTGCGCCGCACGGCGGACCACGGACCATATGACAATATTCACTAAACTTAGTTTGAAGATTTAAGTTGACCCTTTTAATAAAATAAATCAGTTTGAACAAAACATCACTGGTATTTTTTTCCTGACCCATTCTTTTCGTTCTCATTATTTAGTGGACACCCGTTATTGTTGTTGACTTGAATTTTGATGTGATATTCTACACTCAGTAGCAAAAAAAAAAAGCCGAGCAAAATTTTGCTTCCAAAATATGCCATGTTCAACCTACTGTAACTTTGTCAATTATCAATATTTTTAGCTGAAACTTTCACTACACTATAAACAATGTATAGACCGTATGTGATCGAAATTTTATGTTGATCAGGCTTATAAATTTGAAGTTTTCATTACATATGTGAAAAAAGTCATTTTTGGATATACCAATTTCAAAAATTCGTATTTCTGTGAAAAATTTAGATAACATATTTTAAATTTCACAATAGCTTAAAAATACATAGGAAATAAATTGGACGAAATTTGACTTGTTTCCATCAAGTGGTTTGACCATAGCTGGCGTCAAAGTTGACGCATCAACATGAGTATTTCCTTTTCACTTATATTGATCGTGCTGAAATATCGGTGCAAAAATAAAGCCGAGGTGAATTCTTCTAATAATACTGTATAACACTGTATACGTAGTTTTTTCAATCCAATTGATGCTGGATGCCATATTTTGAAGTACTTCGTGAGTTACACCAGTTATTTTGGCTATTTCAGGCGTAACAAATCCTGTGTCTTAATAAGATGAATTCACCTCGGCTTTTTTTTTGCACCGATATTTCAGCACGGTCAATATCGGGTTAAAAAGGGAAATACTCATGTTGGTGCGTCAACTTTGACGCTAGCTGTAGTCCAAACCACTTGATGGAAACAATTCAAATTTCGTCCGCATTATTTTCTATGTATTTTTAAGCTATTGTGAAATTTAAAATATGTTATCTAAATTTTTCACAGAAATACGGATTTTTGAAATTGGTTTGTCCAAAAATGACATTTTTCACATATGTAATGAAAACTTCAAATTTATAAGCCTGATCAACATAAAATTTCGATCACATACGGTCTATACATTGTTTATAGTGTAATGAAAGTTTCAGCTAAAAATATTGATAATTGACAAAGTTACAGTAGGTTGAACATGGCATATTTTGGAAGCAAAATTTTGCTCGGCTTTTTTTTTGCTACTGAGTGTACCAGCGCATACAGAAAACTTAACCAATAATCCACAATTTTACGACAAACTGCATTAATTTTAGTTACTTTTCTCGATTTTCGATAAAAAAAAACTCGCTTAACATTTCAAAATCCAACTTAGTAATGAGAGATTGTCTTTATTTACCTTATTTTTCATCTATTCCCAAATGGAGCATACACACGCTCAAACCTGACTGAGCAGCACTAATTCCGCCTTCAGATAATCCATAAAAATTCCAATCCAATTCCATCACAAACTGTCATAATTGGCTTGACAGCAGTATTTGGCGTTACCATATTTGAGCGTATGTACGCCCAACATTGCCTATTATGTATTATGTTCGCCAAAACCCCGGACTCCACCCTCCAACCCAGTGGGCAAAAACGGACTCCCATTCCCATTAACTTAGACTAAGCAAGGTAGAAGTACTAATCAATAACTTATCCTATTGTTAAAAAATGGGGGAAATCCAATGGTGTTGGTCTCAATTTTGGTGGACAACAGTAAGTGTCCCATTTTGCCCGTTTCTCCTCTCATTTTAGATGAAAACTAGTATTAGAATTATTACCTAGAAATCTTACTTGGTGCTACAATATTGCACCCAAGTGCAATGTAAATTTGCAGAAAAAGCTGGAAAATCGAATAGAACAACTTTTACTTTGATCTTATGCCAGAAAGTGGTCCAGTTTACCCGACTTCTCGTCATACTGGAATGTGTTGCTGCACCCACCGTGTGAAACGATCAGACTGGCACTCAGTGTAGCAAATGGTCATTCCCTCGCAGTCCCGGACAAACAAGACCAACACAGTGCAGCCTTTAACAATAGCGGTGATATCTACAGGAATTGGGCGCACACACCGAACGAACGGTTCACTCTGGCATTTTTATTTGAATAGATTCTTCAATTTTGAGTAATCAAAGGTTAAACCCCAGTTTTGATTCTAAATAAAATAGCGGTTGATAAGCATTAAGCTCAACAGTGAATTGGAAGAAACGCTTTTATAAATTAATATTGATACTTAGGATGACAGTATTCTCAGAATATGTAAAGTACACCAAATTATTCTTGAAATCAGATCATAATATCATAAGTATTATCACGGATATTTACAATGCCTAGACCCTAAACATGCGTGGTAAGGCTTTATAGAACTCAAAATACAGTTATAGCCTTATTACTATTAGCATATCCACGTTACTCCACACTATCCTTGAGCTCAGATATCGATGTTGTACATGTTTAAACAAGAGATTTCCAGTGTTATATTGCAGCTGTTTTGACTATTTTTTTATCATTTGATGTGAAGATGCGGAGACTTTGATTTCGTTTTAAAATTATTGAATTCATCGCAGAAAGTGTCCCATTGAATATGAAGCGAATTGAATTGAAGAATCGAAAAGCAGTAACAAACTGAGCCGTGTTTCGTTGTAAATCCTGTCCACGTTAAATTTTGGACACCTTTCTTTCAATGTAGATTTTTAATTATTTCATGGAACGCTGAAATGTTACTCTTATATGACAGCTGAAACTCTCCACTTTATTTCGTGGTACAACATGTTCACATTCTTGTTACTTTCATAAAAATGGCGTCGAATCAAGTGTAAGTGCACAAACGCATTTTGTACGAACGGCAGCAACCCCAAATTTATCGGTACGAGATCTTGCCAAGAAACTAAGACTACCGAAAAATACCGAGGTTTTTGTTTGCAAATTATTTGACCAGCGCTTGACTGTGGATCGGAAGGTTGGAAATGGAACAAATCGAAAAATATGCTCCCGACAAATGGGCAAGAAGCCATTATTGAAAAAAATCCCAATCTTCCTGTGCGAAATGTAACTCGCAAAGTTGGGAAGTCAAATTCATACGTACGAAAAGTGAAGCAGAGGCAAGGACTGAAGGCGTACAAATTGAAAAAGATGTCCAACCTTGATGACAAGCGAAAAGTCTTGCAGTTTTCTAGTATCATAATGGACGACGAAAAATATATACTCGAAGACTTTAAACAGCTTCTAGATCTGGCATTTTATACCGCAATGCAAATTAACGCCGTTGCTGAGCATTTCCGTACAAAGAAGGTGTTCAAATTCCCAAAGAAGTATTTGATTTGACAGGCCATATGTAGTTGTGGTCGAAAATCTAAAAGTGTTGTCTCTATCAAGTAGGATGTGTACGAGAAATAATGTCTGTGAAAGCGGCTGCTGCCGTTTATCACAAGCCACGACTCTCCAGCTCTGTTTTGGCCTCTTGTGACTATACGTGATCCATCCTGGAATGTTACAAGAGGTCAAATACGTGCCAAAAAGTCAATCTACCAGACTGTCCAGAACTTCGCCCAATAAAGAAGTACTGGGCTTTAGTTAAGCGGAGACTCTTCAAATTTAAGAAGAGGGAAAATGGTACCAATGATGTCAAGGGAAGATGGAAAATCGTCACGGCGGGCGTATCTGAGGATACCGTACGGAACCTGATGGCGGGTGTACCACAGAAAATGCGAGTATTTTTCAAAAAGAAAGATTAACATCCTAATCAATTGTTTGTAATGTAGATATAACTCTAGTATTGTGAAATAAACAATCGGTTTTGTTGAATTATGTGTAAATTTATTTTGCTGCTATTATTTTGATGTCCGAAATTTCACGTGAACAGGCTTTAATTTGATGGTGGCATTGATTTCCTCGTCCCCTTAGCAGAAAAAGTAGTTACGTGGAAGACCATTGAAGACAAAGTCACTAAGTAAAGGTCATTTGATAGTTTTTGTGGATATGAGAAGGCGCTGTGTTTTCTGTACAACAAAAGCATTAGATCCAAGGGGCAAGACAGCTCCTTATCGCGAGCGTTTTCTGAGTAGCTTTTGTGGCTCCTAGAGTTACTCACGTTGCTCAGCAAGTGAGCACTGTCATTTGTTTCCTCTCGGTTTTTGCACAGCAGCTGTCAAACAAACCACACGCTAGATCCGACAAACCTACCTGAATGAGAATAGAAAATGACTTAATATTTCTGTTCAAATCATATTACTGACATCTATCTCCGTGTTCGCTGGGAACGTTTATTGAAGCCAAGAACGCTCTTAGAAACTTGATAAGGAGGTTCATATCTGGGTAAGTCTGGACAAATTAATTTTATCTAGATAAAATGATTCTATAGGTTTTGACAGATGGGATCGCTGCACATTTGAATCAGCTTTTTTCTTAATCAAAATTCGGTCGGAGTCTTGATCGAAAGAAAAGGTTGAGTTTCATGTCGGTTTGTCGGTGACGCTAGTACATGAGCTCTTGTGTGTGAACAATTAAAAACAAGCAATTTTCAATGTTTTTATTTTACTCTATATAGCTCAGATTTTGAAAACAACCATTTTTCGCTAAAACTACATATCTAGTATGCTCGTATAATTTGATATCGTTTTTACTACACGTGTGAGCTTTTTTGTGAAGAAGTTGTAATGTCTCCAATCAGGTTATAAGCTTCGACTTAACCAGCTATTTGTTATTGCGGCATTATTCCACCAGACGGTGATAGACTGGTGCTGTGGAACAAGAACAGGAGAAGAGACAAACTAGCTCAGTCCACTGCACTCAGACCCAAGCTTCAAGCTTCGCAAAATCGATGTTTAGCAAATTACCAGTTTATAAACATTGTTATGATACCTGATCTCTGGACTTCCGTAAAGCCGTCCGTATCACGTATCACATATTAAATAATCTTAGAACACTCATGGTCTTGGCATATTCCATATTCGACTGCCATTAGCAGAATGTCCACAATTTTTCCAAATAAATCCTGGCAACCGATAAGAAGCGATGAAGATTGATTCAATTTTAAGCTATAAATATTGAGTTACTCGTGAGTTACTCGGTGCATCAATGAAACTCAAAATATAGCTGTCTCACTAGGGTGGGGCTTATTTGAAAAAAATAATCGGGCACATGTTTTCCCATGTGGAAAATTATCTCTAGGGTCCATCAGATGACAGACTAAAATTCAGATTTTTTCGTTTAGCTTTAGAGGTGCCGAAATGGGCCTAAGTACTAAATGTCGAAATGCAAATATCGATCAAAGCAGATGCATCTATAAGTAAACACGTACGTTTTGTCGTATATCTCAACGCTTTTGAGATATAAGCCTCAACAATGAATGTGTGTTTGCACTTACGCAAACATATTTGAACTATCGCAAGCAACAGCTTTGCTGTACATTTATAATGACAAAATTATATACTGAAAAAAAGCAGAAGGGAAAAAACCGAGAGAAGAAGGGAGATTTAGAGAGAGAGAGAGAGAGAGAGAGAGAAAGAGAGAGAAAGAGAGAATGATCTTATAATTGAGAGTACACATTAGGGTGGCTCAACATGATCATTTTTTCAGAACAGCTCTTTTTTGGATCCATTTGGGGTCCCAAACAACCGTGTAAAATTTGGGGACGATTGGTTGTAGCCCTGCTTCCCGCATTGCGTTTGAAATTTGTATGGAAATTAGTATGGGAAAACATACTTTTTTGAATTTTCATTACTAGAGACCTCAGTTTAGCATGAAACCTTTAACTAATCAGTTAAAAGTATAGTCCAGGATGTGCCTAACAACTTTGTCGAAAGATGTGCGGCGCTAAAACGTTCCTTTTAAAAAGTTATAGGTGTTCAAAGATCGATGGTTCGAATTAATTGCTAAAAATGATTTGTTCTGCCAACACTGCCGGTGTATCAATGGAAGCCAGATTTCAATCCGCAATAACTTTGGCGTTTCTTGTCTTATCGATTTGGAATGTTCAGATGAACTACTCATAAACATTTGCACAACTTTATGGGTGTATTTGGAGATGCCCTCCCACCATGCCAACCCGCCCCTCTCCCTCAATTCATAGTAATGGAATTACTGTTTCAAACTGAAATAACTTTAGTGTTTCGTATCTTGTCGAGTTGGTTTATTTAGATATGTTATATAAAAAACATTTGCTCTATCTCATATGCCCAGTTGTTAAAGGAAGGGGGCATACTATATTCTCTCCACCCCCAACTTCGGAATTTCTCATCTAATGGAGTTGGTACGTTCGGATGAGCTATTCAAAAGCATTTGCTCAATTTATTTTTTGTAATTGAAGAAGAGGTACATACTGATTCCTCCCCCTCTCAATAATATCGATGGACGTAAAGTTACAGATTGAAATAATTTCTGTGTTTTTTTAACCAGTTCGTTTATTTGGAAGGCTCAATTGCGTTAGCTTTACGGAGCCGATAATCATTGTCTGTGGTTTAACAAGAATAACTTAATACTACGTCTAGTAGGAATGGACCGATTACTCGCGGTTTACTCGAGGTTAAGGGTAATATTTTTCAGGGAAGGATCAGGTGAGGAGCTTGGGAGGGAGTTATTCTTGTCTCATCAGAGAGTTGTCGCCAGTACTTTTGTGTAATGCAGGGTTTGCTTTTAGTGTTCGATCGTCTTGGTGACCATTGGGCGACGATAAGATTCATCGTGAGGGGGGACGGGGGCAAAACAAACACGAACTACTAAAAACAAGAAAATACTAAGTGCACCCCGAACTTTGCCTCTCTTTTACGAACGAGGTTGAACAACTAATGAAAAGTTTCTATCATATTTGTTTCCCACATTCATGTATCTTGCTATACTGCCGTTCTACTTATAATTGTCCCATGTTACTTTCCACAAAACAGCCAAAACTCAGATCAATTTGTCCCACGGAAAACGTGATGACATCAGGGAACATTATAAGTGGCTGGAAAACTCCTTCCAATCATATATTTCGTCATGAACTATAAATAGAACATACCAGAATTCATTTTGTTCCATAAAACTACTGAAAATCTTGTCTAACGAAGTATTTCTAATAATCGTGGCACAAGTTGACCTGAGTTTTGATTATTTTGTGGATAGTAACATCACGTGGGACAATTATGCGTAGAAAGGCAGTATAGGTTTTTTTTATATTTGATGGAGAGCAAAAAAACGCTTAGATATTATTAAAAATACAACACTGCTTCCTGGCGCAAATTACGTCATACAAGGTCCAATTCTATCACCACACATTGAGACGGCATTTAAATCACTTCGGCATACAGATGCAGATAGAAAAAACGGTTTCGTTTAGAGCGCTTCTTTTGTTTTAGAGAAGAATGAATGCAAACATTCATGCTATGCGTTCATATAGGTCTGGTTTTGTAGCTATTGATCTAATCTATCATACCAAACGTATGATTGATTTGTTTGTATCGAAATCATTGACATAAGCCTATAAGACTGATCAATTTTTAAATTGCACATCCGAATGTACCGACTCTATTAGATCTACTAGATGAGAAACTCCGGAGATGGTGGTGGAGGGAATAAAGTATACCCCCACCCCCCCCCCCCCGCTCCCTCTAACAACTTGGCATATGAGATTGATTAAATGTGTTTGAAACAAACCAACAAACAAAACAACTCGACAAGATAAGAAACACTAAAGTTATTTCAGTTTGAAACATTATTTCCATTACTATGAATTGAGGGAGAGGGGTTGGGTTGGCATGGGGGGGGGGAGGCATCTCCAAATACACCCATAAAGTTGTGCAAATGTTTATGAGTAGTTCATCTGAACATTCCAAATCGATAAGACAAGAAACACCAAAGTTATTGCGGATTGATATCTGGCTTCCATTGGTACACTGGCAGTGTTGGCAGAAAAAAATATTTTCGGTATTTAATTCGATCCAACAATCTTAGAAAAGCTATAACTTTTTTTAGGGACATTTTAGCGCCGCACATCTTTCGACAAAAATGTTAGGCGCATTATGGACTATACATTTCATTGATTAGTTACGTGATCCAAGCTAAAAAGGGGTTCCTAGGGATGAAAATGCAAAAAAGTACGTTTTCCCATACTTATTTCCATACAAGTTTCAAACGCAATGCGGGAAGCCGGTTTACAACCAATCGTTACCAAATTTTACACAGTTGTTTGGGACCCCAAATGGATCCAAAAAAGAGCTGTTCTGGCTTCATGTGGTCAAGTTTACGTTTTTCATATAAACGGTGAGCCACCCTAGTACACATGGATCTTGAATTTATTTCAACGTATTTATAAATTGATTTATATGGGACTCATAAAATTACATGTCATGTTGAATACTGAATAACAATAGTACTCTTCTTCAAATTAGCAAAGATTTGGAAGTAGTTTTCGTTTTGAGTTATGTTACCATTATAATCTTGAACAGTCTGATGGCTCTTTCTGCGTGATCGTTTACGACTTTCAAATTATCAACGAAGTTCTTCCATGAATGTTGGCCTCATTTATGGACCATGAAACCACAGGTACATTGAGAAAGCTGAAATTTATACCAAGCTTGTCAAAAAAATGTGTTGTGTTCTCAGTTCCTAAATGCGCTATGAAGATGTTCAACAGATCTCTAATTGGAACATCTCGCTTCCTCGCAGATTTTTTATTGCCGAGATTAGCTTTAATCGAGCGTGCGAGGGCCTTTCGTTCTACATCCGGAAGGCTTTCATCGAAAATGGATTGACCAACAAGTTCCTCGCTCAGATACCACATGTGTGAAGAAAACTTATTTTTGGCACTGTTTGCAGCAGCCAAATTGATAGTTTGGAATTCTTGAAGCCTGGAGATCAAAAGAAGATCCATTTTAGGTGCCAACGTAGGACGAGTTGCTGAGAACTAGGCCTCAATATACATTGATACCAGAAACGTACAAATATCCAGAAGTCCTGAAGTTTTCTTCCTTGAAAGTTCGAATTGCGCTCGAAATAGCCATACTTTCAAGCTATAAATGGCTTTCGCCATCAACCTAGCAACATGCATTGGTCCAGGCTTACGAAATTGCACGCTTATAGCATTAGTGCTACCAAGAAAAATTATAGTTCATTAAAGCAATTCCAGGTAATCGTCGCAAGGTTGGTCAGTCTGTAAGAAGTTAGGAAGGAAATAAGGTAAGTTTTTGATAGTTTAGCGGAAGATAACTTACAGCAATGTGATGTTTGGCGGTAGTGACGTAAAACTCCAAAAACAAGCGAATGATAACAAAACAGATTAAGTTTTTGTCCGCATCGTTTTAGTTCCCAAAAAGGCATTCTCAGCCGAAACCTTTTCAAAACTATACCAATTACCGAAAATAAAGATTCCACCTTGTGATTTGCTGCTGTTGTAAATTGTTGTTTTTGGAGAGCTACGTCACGCATGTTTACAAAAAACAGGCTGTGCATCATCTCACGAACACAAAATCTACCAAAATCTCGTGTAAATTTCTGTCCCTGAGACCGACACATGCAAGCGTCCTTTAACGCATAAGAATGTGTTGAAAGAGATGAAAAAATAAATTCAACCGAACACATTTTTTTGTTGAATTGTGTATGTGTCAGTTTCAGGAGACATATTTTTACATGAAATCTTCCTTTACGTTCCCCGACTATTACGTTCACCGACTTTACGTTCCCGGACTTTTTACAAACAAGAATTAGGTCTCGTGTAAAATTCATAATTTCTAAGTGTGCACTTCTTCTCCACCTGTATAGACCTTATTGATGTACGCTATCCTATTTCTATCGTACTTCTCGGCCTACTACAATCGTACGACAATTGCACTTCTATTGTTATAACCGATTGATTTGGCATGTCAAAATAGCTAACGGTTCAATTCATATGTTGGCAATTGTTTTGACGACATCTAAAGACCGCCTTTGAATTAATATTCTTCTAGGGCAATTTACTTCAAATGGACCTCGTACTATTCAATTAAAAAATAAGACATTCACTTCGCGGCATTCTTTTGTCACTTCGCTCGAATCGAGAACCAGAATTCCTCATTCCTCATTAAAATTTAAAAAAAAGCAGAAAACAATATCTGAAACCTGAGCAAATGGCAACTGATTGATTTTCAAGTCGTAAAGGTGAACGAATCTGAGTGACTTAAAATTGGTTAAATTTCCTGGGGGCGGAGACACGGTTAGATAAACATGTTTGAGCGTGTAGGTCCCATATCCCATTTCTAAATTTTGAAACATATTTCAACACAAGCCCTGCATAATTTACTGAAAGTCATCTTTCAATCTGTCGATAAAAACGATCGGAAAGTTTCGTGATTCACGAAAGAGAACAAGAGAGACTCTTTTCTGTGGTCCTTTTGAATAGTTGTTTGAAATCACAGAGAACAGACATCCAGACTCGAACATTTTTTCACCAATTTACTGTGTAATTTTTTAAAAGTAAAACGTTGGAAAAACAATGCCACCTAGTCGAGCTTTCACCAAACTGAAATTGACAGACTATCCAAATCTCGAGGCAGGCAATTGGCGCCATCTACATACGATTCACCAAAACTAATGGAAACGAACTGTAATTTAAAATGGCAGTTACAGAAATTTACACACGGAGGACACTCCAGCTTGGATGGCTGTTCTCTGTGGTAAAATCTCTTTATACAATATACAATATTTGCGGTAAGTAATCAGTGTTTGTGTACCAATGTTGGTTGATTATATTATTGACAAATAATGCTGTAATAGCACTTCTAACGTCAACTATTCGAGAGTTCACTCTAGTCTTAATTCAAAGTGCGAATACAAACAATTCTTGGTTCATCGGTTAATTTGAGCTTCAGGAAACACAGATGAAAGTAAACGGTTGATACCAAATCCTACAGTTCGCATTTTGGTGCTTGAAGTACACAACATGGAGGATCGGTTATCTAAACAACCAGCAATTCATTGTTTGTTAATCTATGAAGTGAATGACTATAGCAAGCAATGACTTCCAGCTGCAATAACACCCCCCCTAGGCAAAGTTACCATATCGAATCGGTGCGAAGCGATTTTTTCCGCTTATTTATCAATCTTAGCAAAGCAGTTAAGATTGGTTTTCAAAACAACAAAGCTGTAAATTATTGAATGTGGTGAACGATGAACGATAATGGATGCATTTTTTATGTTGAGTCTCCTGGTGACAAACCGTTTGCTTCTGACTAAAGTGTCCGATTTATATAGTAGAACGTTATCATGTCTAATTTTAGTCAAAAACTCAAATCCTTTAGACAGGTAATCAATTGAACGACCTTGGGCACTAGCAATGAATCTACAGAAATTTATTCAAAAGTTGTCCAACAAACGCTACTCCATCCACTCGTTAATGCAATGTTCCTGTAAAGCCCCTTCGTGACAGAAAACACTTCGTTTGTCACTTCTATCTAGGTAGTGTCCAGCTGCAAAGGAGGAGGAGGAGGAAGAGTGACAGGAAGCAAACGAACCACCTCCGTCCACTTTGAATGCTATCATCGATCAAATCCCGTAGCTACTTATCAGTAAATGGCGAAGCTGAAGGAGTTCGATGCGGTATGTGCTAATTGAATTCGATCGAAATTTATTTAGCAACAGCAGAGCGAGAGACAGGCCGAACCTGCCATTTCGCGACGGTTGCCTGTCAATATTGACGGCCTCGATCCGTATTGGTTTATCAATATTTACACGCTTACAAGCCAGCGGAAACGATCCTTTTAGTCTCCAAAGCCGGGTTATACATTTGTTCATGTATAGTAAACAACCCAGCCATGGATGATAATAGCTAAGCAACTTTGCCGACGAAATTGGAACGAAAATAGACGCCTTGGATAGATAATGATGTTTTCCTAAGATTGACGCAGTACACTACTTAGCGGGAGCCGAAAATTTGCATTGTCCCGAAAATTGAAGAATGAATAGTAGGGTACGCCATTTTTTCGAACGGTTTGAAAACTCAATTCAAAATTCAAATGACTAGCATTTGGTCCGCAGTTCAGCCAAGTGAATAAGAATTTAAGAAGTACGCTCACGAAAAAGGGATTTTTTAAAATCATGATTGTTGCGAGAAAATCAGGCCAACGTTGAATATCATCGGCGCTGAATCTCCGGGCAAGTTTTTTCGTTTTCTTCAGTCCAAAACATGCTTGAAAAAACAATGAACATATTAAAACATGAAAATGTACATTTTTGGGAAGCGTGCAAAAAGTCAAAGAAAGAGGCAGAGAGAGAGAGAGAGATTTTTTCAAGCATGTCCTGATCGTCATCCGATCATCAATAATTTCAATGCAAGAGGTTGACGGAACAAGATACAATTTGATTGGGCTTAAGGTATGCTTGCAAAAGTGTTTTCTGGACGTATGCCGGTTTCCTCGCTATACACCATCTTTTTAACCCTCAATTTATTATTTGAAGGACACCGAATGGCCAGCTCTTTTGGCCGTCGAAGGACTCGAATGACCAGTCGTCCGAGATCCACTTCAAATTATGAATTCCACGTATAAATTAACTTCTGCAAATTCAATTTCTTAAAGAAATAGTTTTACAATTGCAACAATCCATTCTTCATTACTTTTGATTTGTTTATCTTCCTACACAGAAAAAAAAAAAGCGTTCCCGAAAATGAACTAGCTCACATTTTAAGGATTTTTCCCTTTGAACGCTATTAAGTTCATGATAACGTGAATCAGTTCATGGTGTATTTTTCCTTGTTCTAGAAATCATGACTGCAGTTCACGGATCTGGGCACGGATTTTTTTTCCGTGTACTTGCCGAGCTGACAAATACAAAGCAACAACAACGGTAGGTACGCCAGCCGCGCATCGTTGTTTGGGTTTTGCTGCCCTGAAGTGCTAACATACCCCTGCCCGTAACATCCTCGATCACTGCCAGGTTAGCTACGGCTTGCCAGTATTTCTTCAGGGCTATCCGCGCCAACGCCTATTTAACTCGTCCGTCTGGTCCGGAAGCAGCTCCTGTCCCAGCTCCAGCATCCAGCTCTCCCGATATTCACTTCCACAATGCAGACTAGGTCCTGCAAAAGTTTGTGCTCTTTGAACCACTTCGATCGTCGGTTTATCGTTGGCAGATACTCCTTAACTCATCTCGTCCACATCTGGTTTTCCAGGTCCTGAGAACGTTTGTTTAAGTCTTTCAAGGCTTCCGTAGAATCCACCAGATACTGCACCAAATCTCTGGGAAATGGCGAACGTTAATGGCCTTGAAGTGATAATGTCCTCTGCTTCCGCCAACGTTGCACGCAGGACCTCGTCGGACAATGTTCTCGATGATGGACGTCTCACAACCATTCCATATGCCACCCATGTGTGGCGCCGCCAGTAGTTGAAGTGCTACCATGGACTAATGCTAAGATCAGTAGGTCCCGAACTAATACAATTTTTTCTTGGCTCAGTCAGTACTAAAACATCGGTCCCAGCTCGATCCCAAGCCAATAATGCACCCTGATAATGAACTCTTGCGAACCACACTCTCAAAAATTTGTCAAAAAAACACAGCAAATCAAAACAAAGGCGCAAATATGTATAGCAAGGTGCTGGCTTCTAGGTGTAATTCGGACCAAGGGTTCTACAACAGTGAACCAATTTCAAATCGCTAGTTGCATATTGATTGTTGCTCTCCTGTTAACTTTTTTGAGCCGATGTCGGCACAATTAAGCGATCTTGAGCATCTTTATACAAAGCAGGTCACGTTGTCCGAGAAAACGGTCATAAAGCCCGTCCACATTAAAATTCGGACAATTTTCTGTCAGTGTATATTTTGAATTATTCCACGCATCGCTGAAACGTTTTCACTTATATGCCAACTGAAAGTCACTACTTTATTTCGTAGTACAACATGTTCATATTTTGTTACATTCAGTAAAATGGCGAATCAATGGAAGTTCGCAAACGCATTTTGTACGATTACGGCAGCATTATCGAATTTATCGGTATCGCTGATCTTGCCAAGAAATTAAACTACCGAAAAAGTACCGAGTTTGTGTTTACAAATCATTTGACCAACTTGACTGTGGATCGGAAGGTTGGAAGTGGAACGAATCGATAAGTATGCTCCCGACAAATGGGCAAGAAGGTGGTAGCCGTTCTTGAGAAAAATCCCAGTTTTTCTGTGCAGAAATGTCGGCTCGCAAAGTCGGAAGCCAAAAGCATACGTACAAAAGAGTGAAGCAGGGCAAGGTCTGAAGGCGTACAAAGTTAAAAAAGGTACCCAACCGTGATGACAAGCGAAAATTTACACTGCAAAAAGTCGTGATTTACGACAATTTTTTGCAAACACTGTTCTTGTATCACAATGGACGACAGAGACAAACGATACCTCGAAGACTTTAAACAGCTTCGGATCTGGCTTTTCACACCACAATGTAAAGGAACGCCATTGCGAAACATTTCCGGACAAAGAAACTGTCCAAGTTCCCGAAGAAGTTTTTGATTTGGCATGTCGTATGTAGTTGTGGTCGAAAATCTAAAAGTTTCGTCTCTACCGACACTATCAATAAGGATGTGTACGAGAAAGAATGTCTGCAAAAGCGGTTGCTATTGTTTATAAGAAGCCACGACTCTCCAGCTCTGATTTGAACTAATTTGGCCTCTTGTCACCATACGAAATCCGTCTTGATATAAAGTACAAGAGAACAAATACGTGCCAAATATAGCCAATCCACCAAACTGTCCAGAATTTCGCCCAATAGAGAAGTACTGGGCTCTAGTTAAGCGAAAACTCTTCGAAACTAAGAAGAAAGCAAATGGTACCGATGATTTCAAGAGAAGATGGAGAGTCGTCACGGCTTGCGTATCTGAGGATACCGTACGGAACCTGACGGCGGATGTACCACAGAAAGTTCGAGAATTTGACAGAAAGCAGGACTAACATCTTTATCAATTGTTTCTAATGTAGATATAACTCAATAATTGTGAAATAAACATTCGGTTTTGTTGAATTATGTGTAAATTTTTGTTGCTGCTATTATTTTGGTGTCCGAAATATAACGTTGACAGGCTTTAGGTATGATGTAGCGCTGCGTCAGAAGAGGCGCCATCCTGGAAACCTGCGGCTGGTGTACTTTACTCCATACACACTTATTCGTTTCATCCCGAATCGCATTTCGTTCATATCCATTTCCGGGTTAGCGTGCCCGTACCTCTCATGGTACGACCGGATCAGCTTCTCCGTAGTCGCATGCATTCGCGCAAGGTGATCGAGAACCTTTTGTCTAACGGTGTCTCCTCTGATATCTCCGTTTTACCACCACTACGAAGCACGCTATCTTGGTCCAGAATCGGTGTCAGCTTGTAGAGAAAGCTGTTGTTCCAGGTCGTTGGTCTAGGTGCTGGGCAAGTCGACAAAGAGTTATCATTAGAGCCTAACTGACAAACGTAAACAATGGCTTTTTCCGCGAATTTCTCGTCATGGACAGCTCGCCTAATCAATCCACCACGATTATTTTGAAGAGGAAGAGTTCACCTATCCGATAGAATTGGAGGCTTACATGTGTAGCCTTCGTGTCACGAGAATTTCGCTGAAGAAGCCAATGTTTCCGTTTGTCAGCGCTTCCACATGTTCCAGCATTCATTGTTGATAGCTTCATCCCAGTGCGGATCAAAGACACCCATGACGCAGCTCAAAACCACCTGTTTCGATGCACCCAGTTCCGGAGGCCGAAACCTCGCTTCTGGTGGACGAACTTAACTTCCTTGGTGCGCTTGTTTGCCTCCTCTACGGTGTCGGCACTGTCAAAGTAATCGTCGACGTAATGGCGTTTGATAATCGCCGCTGCTGCCTCTGGTTACTGTCCCGCGTACTCTTTAGCGTCCATGACGAATATGTTGAGAAATTCTTTGGGATCATTCGGAAGAGGAACTGTTGGAACATCCGATCTTGAATCTTCATCTAGTAGTACATCTCACGTAGATCGCATGCCTACAGCAATTATGTACTCACGAAATCCATGACGATTACGAACACCAGTGACACGAGCGCTTATCGAAGTTCTTATCCAGCTGCTTCAGCCATTGGATAACTATCCGGGAACGCTATGGATCATCCGTCCTCCATATCAGTCCAGTCTCGAAGCTTGATCTTCGATTTGTTTCGTCGTCTTTTCGAGGATCTCGCGACCTATTTTGTCGTCGGCAAACTTCCACGGAATAAGGTAATAAACCGAGTTACTTCCAGCTTCGAAGGTGAGTTTCCAGCAGCCCAGTAAGGTCTTCGTTGGATGCTTCGTGGTGGAACTCGGGAAATCCACCATCCGTTTCACGACAATTGCTTCGGTCTCTAAACCGTCCCATCCGAGCTTGCAGCGTACGGCTATCGGATGCACCACTGCGCCAATCTTGCAGCATGGCTGGTCTGCGTCCATTGTAAGGCAAAATTCGCAAACCTCGCATGCACTCGTGACCCGACGCTTGAGCGGTCTCCTGCGTCTGGCAGCTTGATTAGGCAGCGTCATGCCCACGACGGTGTGGGGATATCTTCCAACACGATCATTTCGTCTGCGCCAACAGCTGACACCCACGGGTTCATCCCGCCTCGAACCCTTCTCCACTATTGCAATATCGGCCGTCCGCTTCATTGTTAGCCTCTCGCGGACTTCGACAACTCCCAAACTATCAAGCAAGTTCTATTGTTACCAGGGTTACATACGCTTCTTCGTTCAGAAATGCATGGACAGTGATGGACTTTTCCGTACAGTTAATACCTTGCCAGAATCATCCGAAGTTGGCGTGATGTTGCTTATCCGGATTTGCACACTGGTAAAGACTGGACTCGGAAAAAATGAGACATACAAAAATGATCACCAAAAATTCATTTTAAATCGGATACTTCTCAAATTTTCAGGGATTAAATAACTATAGATTAGCTATGTTTTGGCATAATTTATTTTTTGAATTT
>JASCZW010011180.1:0-33055 GCA_034211315.2 Aedes japonicus | reverse complement strand
TATCCTGCTTCCAAAAACCACCAGATGCCAAATTTGGTTCCATTTGCTTGGTTAGCTCTCGAGTTGTACAGATATTTGTGTTTCATTTGTATGGGAGCCCCCTTTTCCAGACATTCACTTCGCTTCGGTGCTCTGATGCCAATTGTCCACTCTGCCAATCATTCTTACATCTCGTATAGCGGCCTTAGTACTGTTCCTAATCAAAATAAGAACATCTACCTAACTTTGCAAACTCATTTTGCACAGTTCTGAATTATGCCACATGTCCGTTATGCTAAATGATTGTAAGCCAAATGTCCTTTATGGTAAACGAAGGCTATCGCACGAACGAACAAAACTATTAACGGTCCCAACCGAATGTAGAAAGTAAACTGGAGCTTCTATCATACATACCAGAATGTTATTGCCATAGAAATTAACTAACGTGCAATCGAAAAACTTGCAAATATTCCGAAAATTCCCATATGCCATTACACCAAAGAGTTCAGAGGATGAGAACAAAAAGTTTGTTTTTCTCATAGGATTTCCCATCTGCATCTCGAGTTCGCAACCAGTAGAGTTCAAATTTTGGGAGAAGTATCAGAACCTGACTTGGATTCAATCAAGTAAAGTGGAGCTGAAACGATTTGAACCACCCTAATGAAGATATAGTTGTATGTCTATTCAATTCGAATGTGTGATGATTCAATCACGATATGCTCCTTGGCATGTGTCCTTGTCTTTTCCCTATCCTTGCACCATAAACATGTTGATTGATGGGAGTGATGTCGTCATCGTCGTTGGTCGGCGGCAATGAAAAAAAACGCTCTATAAATCAACCATAGTGTGTCATGAAAAGCAAACGTATCCATCAGCAACTAGGCGACGGGAGAAAATTTTCACAATAACTTCAACCATCGCGAAGTGCGGACGATTTCTTCCCATTTTCAAAAATCAAATAGGATCAAGAATCGAAAATTGTACGGCCGTAGAAAAGCGCCAAAATGCGTGAAATCGTCCATATTCAAGCTGGACAGTGTGGCAACCAGATCGGGGCCAAATTTTGGGAGGTAATATCCGACGAGCACGGAATCGATGCGACTGGTGCGTATTGCGGGGACAGCGACTTGCAGTTGGAACGGATCAACGTGTACTACAATGAGGCCACTGGAGGAAAGTACGTACCTCGTGCAATTCTGGTAGATCTGGAGCCTGGAACAATGGATTCCGTGCGAGCCGGACCGTTTGGACAATTGTTTCGGCCAGATAATTTTGTTTTCGGACAGTCCGGTGCCGGCAACAACTGGGCTAAAGGACACTACACAGAGGGTGCCGAACTAGTCGATTCCGTACTTGATGTAGTCCGTAAGGAATCGGAGGGATGTGATTGTCTGCAGGGTTTTCAGCTCACGCATTCGCTCGGCGGCGGAACTGGCTCAGGTAATATCCGAATATATTTTAAACATGGTTAGATAGTTCCTATAGACAACAAATCTCCTCAGGCATGGGTACGCTGCTTATTTCAAAAATTCGTGAAGAGTACCCCGACCGCATCATGAACACGTTCTCTGTCGTTCCCTCGCCCAAAGTGTCCGATACCGTCGTTGAGCCATACAACGCTACACTAAGTGTCCATCAGCTGGTTGAAAACACAGACGAATCTTACTGCATTGACAACGAAGCCCTTTACGATATCTGCTTCCGAACGTTGAAGCTAACTACTCCTACATACGGTGATTTGAATCATCTGGTTTCAGCAACAATGTCTGGCGTCACAACGTGTTTGCGCTTCCCTGGTCAGTTAAATGCAGATCTCCGCAAATTGGCAGTCAATATGGTTCCGTTTCCACGCCTGCACTTCTTCATGACCGGGTTTGCCCCGTTGACTTCTCGGGGATCGCAACAGTATCGAGCGCTAACTGTCCCGGAACTTACACAACAGATGTTTGACGCTAAGAATATGATGGCTGCCTGTGATCCTCGCCATGGTCGATATCTAACAGTAGCGGCCATTTTTCGAGGTCGAATGTCCATGAAGGAGGTCGACGAACAGATGATGAACGTGCAAAACAGAAATAGCAATTACTTTGTTGAATGGATTCCTAATAACGTTAAGACGGCAGTTTGCGACATACCGCCACGTGGGTTGAAGATGTCGGCAACTTTCATCGGAAATTCGACCGCTATTCAGGAAATTTTTAAACGTATTGCCGAGCAATTTACGGCCATGTTTCGGAGGAAGGCCTTCTTACACTGGTATACTGGCGAGGGAATGGATGAGATGGAGTTTACCGAAGCCGAGAGTAACATGAACGACCTTGTCTCGGAGTATCAACAGTACCAAGAGGCCACAGCCGACGAAGAGGAGAGTTCGATGAAGAAGAGGAAGGTGCCGATGAATAATAACATACTGAAACGATTTAATTTAGTTATGCTGTGAGTTGACTCAACATCCTATTATAATAAACCTTGATTATTAAAAAACGGTATTTTAAAAATTTACTTTATTTGATTTACCCAGAAGTGTGACGTCACTACAAGTGACTTTTCTCACTTCATTTAGTGACATTCGTCACTTCGACTCTCGGAATAACCCTCTTTGGGTCTTGTGGAGTCCATAATAAGCACTGTTAGTCATAGTAACCCTTGTATAATTAATAAAGAAATAAACCATTCTAGTTTGTCTAACTGTTGCAACCAGACGTCTTTCCATTAGGTTATGGGCCCAGTCTGGCACCATAGCAACAGGCAAACATTTGAAGAAATTTTTTTCAAGATTCGATAAGCAGAGGAAATGTCGGTTCGGAGATCTCCAGAACGTGGTTCCAACGGTGGTAATGCAGGTGAAGTTCCAGGTGTCGAAGTTACGACCGGATCAAGTGCAGCAGTAGGAAACCAGCGTGCGAATTTCAATGGACCGACAAGAATTCTACCAGCAGGAGGTAGTGTATCTCTGCCCTTGGCGGAGCGATTGCGTGGCCAGGAAAACTATAGCTCCTGGGCCTTCGCGATTAAGATGGTAATGATTCGAGAAGGTACGTGGGCAGCCATCAAAACGGAGAATCCATCGGACGAGCTTTCGGAACGTGCACTAGCAACCATTTGTTTGAGCATTGATCCGATGAACTACAGCCTAGTTCAGAATGCAGTAACGGCCAAAGACGCATGGGACAGTTTAAAGGCGGCATTCCAAGACAGCGGATACATTCGGGAGTTCGGACTACTTCGGCAGCTGACTGGAGTAAAGCTCGTTGACTGTGCTACGGTGGAGGAATATGTGAACCTTCTGATGTCCACGAGGCACAAATTATCGGAGATTGGCTTCGAGGTGAACGATCGATGGATGTCAAGCATCTTACTAATGGGTTTGCCGAAGACCTACGAACCCATGATTATGGGTCTGGAAGCATCAGGAATCCAGATGCGAGCGGACACGATACGGGCAAAGATTTTGCAGGATGTCAAGTGGCCTGATGAATCTACAGGAAGTGATTCCGGACGAGCTTTCTATGGCCAATCCAAAGCGAAAGGTAAACCAACGAAACCGGACAAAACGCATGTGAAATGTTTCCGGTGCAAGCAAATGGGTCATTACGCCTCGGAATGCCAGCGAGAAGTCAAGCCGGAGCAACACGGCCATAGAAGAGGAAACCAGCAGTCTTCGAAGAAGTTTGATAGGAACACTGCCTTCGTGGCTCAGCATCAACGTAGCCGTGCGGATGAGTGGATCTTCGATTCAGGTACGTCGTCCCACATGTGCAGAGAAATGAAGATGCTAAAAGAGACAAAAGTGGTTAGTGACAGTGTCGTAGTTGCTAACAGCATGGAGACACCGGTGGTTGCCAAGGGCAATGTGTCGATCGAAGCAAATGTAGGCGGTTCAACGGAAGTGATTGACGTTTTGGATGTACTTTGCATTCCGGAACTTGCCATGAACCTGCTATCAGTGCATAAAATTTGCAGTCGTGGTATAACGTGTTGTCTTCACCAAAGATATGTGTGAAGTTCTCGACCAGACTGGCAACGTAGTGGCTGTCGGTATGCAGCAAGGTGGCTTGTACCGACTCCGCCAGAATGAAGCATATGTTTCTTGTATGACGAAACCGAAAGAAGACATCGCATTGTGGCACCGTCGCATGGGACATCTAAACGTGCACAGCTTGAAACAGCTTCGAGGTATGGTTACAGGTGTGCAGTTTAGTGAAACAACTTTACCGGCTTGCGTGCGTTGCTTGGAAGGAAAACATCACCGTCAACCGTTCAAATCCAAAGGAAGTAGATCAACAGTTGTGTTGGAACTTGTGCACAGCGATATGTGCGGTCCTATGGAAACGATGTCCCTCGGTGGAAGCAAATATTTTCTCACATTCATCGACGACTGCAGCAGAAAATGTTTCGTTTATTTCATTCGATCAAAGACCGAAGTACTGGAATGCTTCAAGGACTTTCAAGCGTATGTGGAAACTCAAACTGGCAAGCGAGTGAAGCGGTTGAGGAGTGATAACGGCACGGAGTATGTAAATAATGATATGAAGCAGTATTTGCGGCAATGTGGCATCCAGCAAGAAACCACCGTACCGTATAACCCTGAACAAAATGGTTTAGCCGAACGCATGAACCGGACTCTTGAGGAGCGTGCTCTTTGTCTTCTTTTCGATGCCGGGCTAGATAAATCATTTTGGGCAGAAGCAGTTGGAACAGCGTGCTATCTCGTCAATCGTTCCCCGACAAAGGGGCTTCGAGTAACTCCAGAAGAACGATTTTGCGGAATGAAGCCGGATGTGTCGAATCTGCATGTATTCGGAACGAGAGTGATGACTTACATTCCAAAGGTGCGCAGGAAGAAATGGGACTTAAAATCGGAAGAAGGTATTTTCGTCGGGTATGGAGTCGGATCAAAAGGTTACCGAGTCTACAACCCAAGAACCAAGCGAATATATGTGAGTCGTGATGTTATGTTCTTGAATGAAGGCAACAATGAAGAACAGTCAACATCTTCCGAACCAGAAGTACTACAGTTTCGAATGGCAGGGACAGACTTCGATTCGGATGTCGAGCATCGCTATGCAGACACGATAGTTCCGGGGAGTGTTAGTAGTGATGAAGAGCTGCTAAAAGATGCAGCAGAAGCAGCGCTCCCTCCGCAACTAAATAACCAACAATCTGTGGTAAGGCGCAGCGGCAGGGAGCGCCATACTCCAGGCAAGTACAAAGATTTTGAATTAAGCTTCAATGCTGTCTCTCAAAGCATTTCCCCGTCTCAGGTATATGGAAACGTCGATCCGCAATCATATACAGAGGTGTTGCAGCGCGATGATAGTAATCAATGGCTGAAAGCGATGAATGCAGAGATGAAATCCCTGCATGATAACCGCACGTGGGAACTCACCGAACTGCCGGCAAACCGGAAGGCTTTGAAATCAAAGTGGGTGTACAAACTAAAGACCAAGGCAGATGGTACAGTCGAGCGATACAAAGCGCGGTTGGTAATCAAAGGATTTTCACAGATCAAAGAAGTTGATTACATCGATACGTATTCACCTGTTGTCAGATACGCTACGGTTCGCTATCTGATGGCAGTTGCAGCAAGACTTGGATTGCAGATTTATCAACTCGACGCGGTCACGGCTTTTCTTCAAGGTGATCTGGCAGACGAAGAAATCCAGGGTGGCCACAGACTCGGGAAAATCGGGAAATGCGGGAAAAATGCGGGAATCCAAAATCATCGGGAAATATGCGGGAAAAAGGCGGGAATTTCAAAAGTCATCGGGAATTTTTGTCAAATGATTTGAGTAGCTTTTTTGTCATTTACACGGTCCACCGATCTCATTGTTCAGCCTGTTTAAAACGTACCGCTTAGAGCATCTTCAGCGGTGGTACAACATCTTTATAGTTGATTTGCATCAGCACACTCAAAAAGAACCAGCTAAAACAGACCAACTTTGCGTTCCCCGCACCGGTGTAGTATTTCTTGTTGTTAAACCCACCAACACCTATCATCTTGTCAATCTTGCAATATCCAGAGATCAGAATTTTTGCTTTATTCAGAGACCGAGTATTTTTCGCAAACTTTTTACCATGGATTGGTATGAGTGTGTGAATGCATGCATCTCATTTAAACGATATTAGATAGTGCTGATAGTGATAGATAGAGCCACGCCAAGCTATGACAAGAAACACTTTTTGCGATGTTTTAACATGAAAAGGGATATGATCCTAGACATTATGCGACAACTACAGTCAACTGATGACTTTTTCCAGCTGTTGCGATGCAGTTGGATATGTTGGCCTTAGTGTTACATAGGTGCACTACAGCTTAACGGATGTTGGCGTATGTCCTCAGCTAGTTCTCTCGACGAAAACTTGGGGGTTGGTGACCCTGAGGATTTTTTGCAAATCTGTCCTTAAGACTTACGGCTCGCCGTATTTACGCCCACAATATCGGAAAAAGTTAAGAAACTGATGGACAAAAATTATCTCCCAAAAGTTCGAAAAAAATCTTGTAAATTCACTGCACTTAGAAACTCAGGAACTTATCAGAAGCTCGGTATAGTTTTAGATTTGACTTAGACTTTCCCGAGGTTTAGATATTCTCCCTGATGTCAAAGGAACATACCATAAAATCAGGGAACTTTCCAGAAATTAAGGGTTCTTCCTAGAAGTTCAGACAACTTTCCTGAAATTCAGATTGTTTCCTAGAAATTCAGGAAATTGTCCACAAATTCAAGAAGCTTACCACGAGTTCAGGAAGTTTCCAAAAGTAAAGGGTTCTTCACAGAAATTCAGGTAACTATCCAGAAATTCAGGGGCTTTCAGAAGTTTAGAAAACTTATCAGATTATTTTGGGTATTTTTTCAGAAGGTAGAACTACTCAAGATGTTCAGGGAACTTCCCAAAAATCAACGAACTTGCCAGAAAATTAGTTAACTTCCAATAGAGAACAGTTAAGAAATTCATGAAGCTTTTCAACAGTTTGCGGATCTTCCTAGAGGTTTAGTGCACTTCTTAGAATTTCATGAAACTTGCTAGACATATACAGAACTTCTTAGAAGTTCAGCGAACATGTGGGAGTTCAAGAAACTTCCTTGATTTTCAGGGTTTCTCTTGAATTGAAAAAACTTCTCAGAACTTTAGGAAATGCTCACAAAGATCATGGAACTCCCCCAAAGATCAGGAAACTTTCCAAAAGGTCACCAAACATCTCAGACGCTCAGAGAACAGTCCAGAAATTTAGAAAATTTCCCAGAAGTTCAGGGAACTTTCCAGAAGCTCGAAAAAAAACCCCGGATGCTCAGAGGATTCAGCAATTCAGGAAATTTCTCAGAAGTCCTGCGATCTTCCAAGAATTTCAGAAAACTTCCCCAAGATCGAGGAACTTTCCAGAATTTCAGAAAACGGCCTTGATAAAGAGGAAACTGTATTGGAGGAAAAAGGATTTTTCCATAAGTTTGGGAGCTTCCTAGAACTTCAGGGATCTTTCCAGGTGATCGAGAAATTTTCCAATCGTTCCGAAAACATCCCAAAAGTTCAGGGTATTTAAGTTTAAAGAAGAACTTAAACTTCTTACTACTCGATAATTTTTCTAACCCAACCAAAACTAGAATAAAGAAACCAACTACTTTTTAATAAATTTCATAGAATTTCCACCTATTCACAATCTTGGAGATCATAAAAAGTTCTTGTACGGTTTAACAACATCTCGGAAATGCTAACTATTCCACAGAAATTCCACGGCTTCCAAGATTTTCCTATTCCATGGATGATCAGCAAACTTTTGGAAGTTCATCCAAGTTTCCAGAAACGTTAATAATTTTTCGGCAATTCAATGAACTACTCTAAAGTTCCACCATTTCTCTTCTCGAAAGACAGCGAGCAAACTTCATGATTATCTGGATACTTCCAATTATTTTATTCAACTGCCGAGAAGTTTTATCAACTTCTGGCATGTTCATTATAGATATTTCCATCCAAACTTCATAGATATTCTGAAGTTCATTAAATTAATGTTTAAAGAGTGCGTTCGAGAAAGAAGCTTATATAAGTTCTGAAATGATGCAAAATAGATCCGGTATAAAACAACATTTACAAACATCCAGCGATGCAGCGATGTTTTTGCGTTTGATCTAAACAAATAAATCAAACCACGATTTGAACCACCGTTGAAGATGCCCTTAGAAGATCTGGCTACACGGCTGTAACAGGTGAGGCCAGAAATGAACTTTTCGTTCAGAGAAAAGAAAATGGTTTGGACAAATTTTGGCTAGAACCAAGAAGGAGCTACCAAATTTGACAACATTTGTTGAAAACGGGCTCATCTTGTCGCACAAAAAGGCGTATTTTATATAAATGGAAAGTGTCTGATGGTAAATGAAACTGGAAAAAGTTTGGGAGCTCAGAGATTTAGCTACGAGTAATTTATACTAACTCATCTTAACAGTCGGGAAATAAAGGCAAAAATGCGGGAAAAATTCGGGAAAAATGCGGGAATTTTTATATTAAGATTGTGTGGCCACCCTGGAAATCTATATGGAGCAACCAGAAGGCTTTGTTGTCGAAGGCGGTAAGGTGTGTCGTCTGAAGAAAGCATTATACGGGCTTAAGCAAGCGAGCCGCGTATGGAACACGAAGCTTGATGCGGAGTTAAGAAACATCGGCCTGCAACGATCGAAGCTGGATACGTGTGTCTATTTCCTGATTGAGGATGACAAGCTCCTTATCGTGGCTGTGTATGTGGACGACTTCTTGATTTTCTCCAATGACAACGATATGGTCACAGAGTTGAAGAAACAGCTAATGTTCCGGTTTCAGATGAAGGATCTGGGTTTGGCGGAACAAGTGCTTGGAATGCATGTGACACGAACTGAAGAAGCAGTTATGCTAGATCAAAGGTGGTACATCGATCAGTTGCTGGAAAGGTTTGGAATGGCTGATTGCAATCCAGTTTCAACACCGTTGGATCCAAGCCAAAGATTGACAAAGGAAATGTGTCCGAAATCACTTGATGAAACAAAGAGGATGGAACATGTGCCGTTTCGTGAACTTGTAGGTGGACTTCAATTCATTGCACAGTCTACCAGACCCGATATTGCATTCGCGGTGAATGCAGTTAGCAGTTTCTGCAGCAACCCGGGAGAAGCTCATTGGACTGCAGCAAAACGTGTACTCAGGTATTTGCAAGGAACGAAAAACGTCAAGCTCGTCTACAGCAATGGGAAGCCAGAACCATTTCATGGATACACGGACGCAGATTGGGGCAATGATGTAGAAACAAGGCGGTCCATAACAGGTTATGTGTTCATGCACTCGGGTGGTGCAGTTGCTTGGAGCTGCAGACGACAACCCACAGTTGCTTTATCCACAACAGAAGCGGAGTATATGGCTATCGCAGCTGCTGGACAGGAAGCTTTGTGGTGGCGATCATTCAGGGCTGAGCTGAGTGGAGTTGAATCAACAATTTCGTTACGTTGCGACAACAGAAGTGCTATTTGTTTGACCGAAAAGGAAGTTGGATATTCAGCGCGGACAAAACATATTGATCTGCGCCATCACTTTGTTAAGGAGCAATTGGAAAGGAATGCACTGGTTCTTCAACACGTTGCTTCTAGTCAACAATTTGCTGATATCCTGACAAAACCAGTTCCGTTTCCCAAACTTCAAGAAATAAGGCAATATCTTGGAGTTCGTCAAATTCAGGGTTAAGCGGGGCTGTTAGTCATAGTAACCCTTGTATAATTAATAAAGAAATAAACCATTCTAGTTTGTCTAACTGTTGCAACCAGACGTCTTTCCATTAAGCACGACTTCCGACAGTATTGCTTCTTCAAATATTTCTCTACTGCGGTTGTTATCCGACGTCAGCAATAATCCGAGGGACTCAAATTCGGTCATCACTTCGAACTCGTTTCCAGAGATTAACACTCGGTTTCTCTAGCGAACGCTGTATTTACCTTTAATTCAACTTTACTGTTTCACGTTTCTCCCTCTCGAAGATCATGGTTGACACCTTGTCGTAGGTGAGAGGGCTAATCCCATGCAAAAGGCCGCATGGGAGACCAAGAACGTGATCAGTACCCAACAAACAATCACTCATTAAATAAACATCATTTTGGCGATTTAATTCAGGAGTGTGTTGAATAATCTCTGAACTATTTTCAATCACTGCTTTTGTTCAGGCATTATTCACACAAATTTGGAGAAGTTATTAAGCTGTCGCCAAGTGCTTTTGGACACTGGCAATTGGATATGCTTAAGAAGCAAGTTTGCAGCAATGGAGTTCAGCTGATAATTGAATAACTGCTGTTTAAGTGCTGCACACAACTTGAGGCTGATTCCGAGAGTAAAAGTGACCTTTGTTTAGCTAAGCGAGTTTTTTTAAAGGATAATATATTCTCTCCTTGTTAATTGAAAGTCATGCCGAAATTTTTCTTCAACATCATTAAGCTTATCAAAAAAGCTGTGTTGTCTTTTATAGAACTTTTGTTCGACTTTATTTAACAATTCTCATAAAACTTTCTTTGGTTTTTTTTTGTATGATTTTCCATACGATACAGACATTTTATACTAAGCATA
Source organism: Aedes japonicus (assembly GCA_034211315.2). Classification (NCBI taxonomy): domain Eukaryota; kingdom Metazoa; phylum Arthropoda; class Insecta; order Diptera; family Culicidae; genus Aedes; species Aedes japonicus. Next base: position 22,507 of record JASCZW010011180.1, on the reverse strand, counting down.
TTTGGTTTGATATTATTTTATACATGTACATTAACAGAAACATTATGTAACATTTATTTATTCACATTTAATAGCGAGACTTGAACCATCAACCTTCGTATCCTCAACTACGTGACATTCCCACTGCGCTATCTTGGAATTGAATGAAGTATAAACGAGTCGTCTATAAGATCAATGTTATATTTTGAATAGTAGCAGAAGTGATGCTTTAATTGAGCTACATTGATATTCTATTTATAGCGTTGTTTGTAAATAAGCAACATCAGTGCTCAAATAAACCTTCTAAATGTTGTTATTAAACGTCTGAATTAGCAAGCTGTACACAAGCTTTGATATTGGATGTTCGGTTTTACTACGTGCATTACTGACAAGGGCATGTTGAACAAGAGATTATTAAAGGATATGACAGTGTTGTCTGCTGTTATTTGTTAACACTGCGCTGTTTTCTATTCGGATAGGCAATCTTAAGATTAGCCTGTGATCTATTTGCTACAAGCAGTTGACTATAATTTCAATTCTTGAAAACAGGTCAATACTTTTTCACTGGCACCAAAAATGAACAACTCATAAACGAAAATATAGGCATTCTATTATTTATATCATTTAATCAGTAATCCAGCTTAACTTGAAGTTGAAGAAGAAATATTTATCAATCAAAATTACGAACACTTCGGACGCTTTACTACGGCATTTAAACGACTTTTATTTTAATTGTAGTTTATTTTGATGACCATTGGCTTAAACCACAGCTATTATTCAGCTAAATATAAGGTTTAATTGGCAAAGCTAGTTAAAAGTCGTTGCATAAGAGGCATAAACTGTAGTTCAACTAATTGTTCAGTAGATGAATAAAAGTCAATTAAGACACCTATGTAAAGCTTTTGTATTATTTTTCTTCAGCTTAAAATTGAATCAGTTGAATTGTGATGTACATTACAGCTATAATTCAATTCAATATCAGGTTTTATAAGCTAGGCTATATAAACGATGTTTAAACGGATTTATAAACTGCTATTTATCTCTTTGTTAAACTGTGTAAATTTAGTTACACATAAATACAAAAATAGCTTTTACTAAACATGTTATTCAAACAATATGAAACAGTTGAATTAATGTTAATATTTCAATTGAGAACATGGTTATTCAGCTTTTATTCCAGCCAGATTTTTTATTTAGCTACGAAAGTCGTAATTCAGCTTTAATAAAGCATGTATGCTTATTTACTGCTTTCGTTTGTTTGTTGGGTAGTGATAGTATAACAATCTGCTTTCTTTATATTGCCACGTCGTAGTACGTTTATTTGAAGGCACTGAAAGGGGTGTAGTACTGGCGGGTAATGCCGCTATTCACTCTTCGACTTCTTACTTTCAATCTAAGATAAAAGACTAAAAGTACACCTTTCACACATGAGACGTGGTTGTAAACAAATACAATCTAATACATGAAACAAATAGAAATGCAGTATCTATCAAACACAATAACAGACCATAATCAAGTACACATTATTATGAATAAATATGAACATGAATATGAATAAATATGAATAAGACACAAAAATACACAATGCACTGACGAAAACTCAACATAGACAAGAACATAAACAATACATGAGAGTGAATCAATTTTATTAAAACTATTTGAATTATCACGATAAAAACAGTGACCAAATGGGCCCCATAGCCTAGGAACGTCTGTGTGTTGATTTGAAGTAGAGGTTCATAGAAGCGAATTTTACAAATAAAAGGGTCCAGTGCAGATTAAAAGTAGGAGCCTGCTACCACGGCGATACCCACAAAAAAAACCTTTTCTTTTTCACGTTTCAGCTTGGTGTGGTTGTAGGAGTTCGTGAAAGATTCATTTGATATCTCAAAAAAGTGTAACCGAAGTTTGGACTATAGTTTGCTATTTTGCATCCCTTTTTTGAAACATTTTCCAAATATTTCCAGGAGCTAAGCTATATATTCGGATTGTCGAATGACTAAAATAAGGAGCGTATCGAATATAAGCTATCCACATACATTTGCGTTGTACGCATGTATTTGTGATGGTTTTTAATGCCCTGAATACTGCATGCTGTGCGTTTGACTGTCAGCTTTCTTTTGTTTACTTGTTTGTGCGGTTCAAATTCTGCGTTTTCAAAATGTCGCGTATTGAAAAGGAAGTGAAAATTAAGGTTCTGGACACATGGCTAAGTGAGAAGGGTATTACTATGCGAAAATTGGCGAAGCGGTTTGGAATTCATCATGCGAGTGTTAAAACCATCATTAATAAGTTTGGGGAACACTATTCTTTGGATGAGCTACCAGGAAGAGGCAGAAAACCCGGTTCTTCCAACCCGAAACTGGAGCAGAAAGTGGTATCTCTAATCATGAAGAACAAATCAATGTCAATACATGATTTGGCCAAAAAAGCAGGAACGAGTGTCGGAATGATCCAGCGTATCAAGAGGCGAAACCACCTGAAGACCTACAAGAAGCAGAAAATCTCGAAACAAAGTGCAGAAGAGAAGAAGCGAGCAGCAACAAGGGCCCGGAAATTGTATTCGCGTGTTTTGCAGCGTCCGGATGCATGCGTTTTGATGGACGATGAGACCTATGTAAAATAGGACTCAAAAACCCTTCCAGGTCCACAATAATTTACTGCCGTCGTTGGGGAGGATGTGAGCGATGCGGACAGGTCGATTCAAGTGGTGAAATTCTGTCGAAAGATACTGGTGTGGCAAGCAATATGTTCCTGTGGTTTGAAGTCAACCATTTTTACACTACCGGAACTATAAATGCGGAAATCTATCGATCTGAGTGTCTCCAGAAGAGATTGTTGCCTTTATATAAGAAGCATAGTACACCGCCACTGTTTTGGCCGGATTTAGCGTCGGCTCACTATGCTAAAACCCCGTCTCAATTGGCTTACGGAAAATGGTATAGATTTCGTTGAGAAAAATATCAATCCACCAAATTGCCCTCAGCATCGACCCATCGAACGTTACTGGGCAATCGTGAAAAGGGTCTTCAGAAAGACTGGTAAGGCAGCTGGGAACATGCAGGAGTTCAAAAAAATTTGGGCTCAAGCGTCCAAAAAATGCGATGCAACACTTGTCCGGAACTTGATGAAGAGCATTCGATCCAAAGTTCAAAAATTCGTGAAGGAATAACTTAAATTTCATCCGGTCTTCATTATGTTCAAGTTTAACCTCGTACAATAAAGGATACATTTTTTGTATGAATAAAATATCGGTTTTCAATATAATTTGAAAGAAAGTTTGTGGATAGCTTATTTTCGATACACTCCTTACAACAATTTCCAACTAGTGTTGAAATCAGCGTTGCCAGGTATACCGATTTTTATTCTCAATACCGATATACCGACAAGGGCTCTAAAAATACCGATTTCCAACTTTTTATACCGATAAATACCGATTTTTTATGAAAGTTATTTCAACATTATATTTGGTTTATTATTCATCAGCGTATTATTTTAGATTTCTTACCCCTAATTAATTATTTTTCAGAAAATATTTTCTAAATTAGAACTGCACCAGATTTGAAAAAATGAAAAAAATAAACAAAATAATAGAATAAAAAAATCAGTGGGGTTGTGTACAAGACACGACCGGTCGACGTAGACTACGTTAAACCAAGTGATGCATTATAATGTCAGGGAAATTCTGTGTGGCTATTATTAGCGTTAAAAAGGTTTCAATTATTCGCGCCGGTCGCTTACCCTTACCGATAGAAGCAGTTTGTCATAATATGACGTGTGTGGCTCTTATGGGACCTTAGACCAGCGTTTTGAAGCCAGTATGTAAGAAAATTCTATTGTACGCTCTTGAGATATTATTTGGTGGCCCTGAAAAGGGCCGTTTGGTTTTATGAAGTCAGTGCGTGGGAAAATTCTCTTGTACACTCTTTATAACTCTTTGGTGGCCCTGAAAAGGGCCTTTTGGTTTAAATGATGACACGGTCACGGTCGCACGTTTTACGATGGACTATATTTAAGGCCTAGAAGATAGTTGATCTTTTAGGGAATATAGAATTATTAAATTAATGATAGTATACATTAATTGTTATTTTATATATTCTCCGTGCGGGGAGTAACGATTATGATGTTGAAGGAGATGTTCGCTCATCACCATGAGGCACCAAGAGTGAACAACAATGTTTTTGGCTAGAATTAGTCCGTGCTTTAACCTACCCCGCAGTGGGATGTTAGGCAAAAATGTCGTTGGTTCGAGTACCACTGTACACATGCCCTTTTCGCTCAATTTTCCTAAAACATCTGCTATGTTTCCGAGCCTGCCGCACACTAGCGGAACTATCAAAAACTTTCTCTTCATATCTTTCAATTCTAGCCAAAAACATTGTTGTTCACTCTTGGTGCCTCATGGTGATGAGCGAACATCTCCTTCAACATCTTAATGATAGTGTTAGTCATTCCCATAATCATAAGGGCTTGACATTACTAAATGTTTAATCGTATGTCATACTGTGCCTGAATGGCCAGCATCTCGGAATTCTCACCATCGCCGGAACCATCAACAATGTTTTGCATCGTTTGGGGGATTTCAGTAACGACAGGCTGCGGAGGAAATTCTATAATACGTACATACAAACATATATTTTGACTGATGCCTTGTCTCCTTTTCAACATTCACCATTTAAATGCCATACCATTCGGATCATTTGTATACAATCTGAGTTGTAGTATGCCTTTGCATAATTCAACTTCAAAGAATCAAAAATTTGCAATTTATGCAATTTTAGCAATTCTGGATTTCAAGGATAATAATAAACATTGAAATACTCTAGAATTCAAATTACGATAAAATTCGTTATCAGAAAATATCCGACAGGTTTAGTGATTGTTGTGAAAACACAATAATCAATTGCAACATTTTCAGATGTGTAAGCGTCTCATAAAATGTTCAAAGTTCAGGAAGTTTTATCAAACAGAAAATAACAAAAATTATCTTGCAGTTGTTATAAGGTTATGTACAAGTATATAGAGTACATGTCCCTTGACTCAGTCGATTATGTAGCGCACGATTACAGTTTTACTCACACAATAATTTAGCTAGAAACGATATTCAACTAGTTATACCTTTGCTAAGACATGCTTAACAAGGCGTTTGCTGTACTGGACCATGAAAAGTCACCAACAAACATTATTGAGTCGAAAACTTTCGATGGATATGGATGTCATTAAGGATACTTATTCGGAAGAATTTTAGTAAAGTTTGTTTATTTCATCGCTCCGGGCATTCGGCTATATTCGGTATACTATACGGAATAAAAAACTTCTTGATAACATCTAAATGACTTTCTCATGTGATCAATCGGCCATTCCATTTCAAAACATTAAAATTCCCACTATATTCATTTAGTTATATAGGTGTTGGTATGAATAAGCCCATCGAAAAATCGGAACCGCTCACTCTTACTTTTCCATTGAAAACTTTTATATTCTACATTTTACTATGTGATGAATACATTAGGCCAAAGTTGGGAATATAAGGTTAAATGCGTACCTAAAATATGGTTTATGGTTTTTTTGTGAAATTATTATTCATGTTTCTATGTGAATGTCAGGTAAATTAGTGAATCCATTATGGCTAAAACTTTCAGGAAATCGAAATATATATAAATATATTAGATCTCGCAGAAGAAAGAGAGTGAGTTTTACAAAACATCATTATTCTTTGTAATGAGTATGGGAAAAAAGGTTGGTTAGTATATGATAAATTCTTATGAATATAAAATAAACACCTGATAAAATAATCACACATTAAAACATATTCAGCGCATTAGTTGTATCGATATCATGTGAAGGTTCATATGCAGTAAAAGCATGCTGCGGATGTCATCACCAGAATACAATCAATAATATGTTGAAATGTAATAAGACAGGGAGCCCAATGATGACATGCAATTTGTAAAGTCGAACCTTCTAAAGCGTCCCAACTAGTTGTTGGCAACGCATTACCTTTCAATTTCGCCCGATAACTACGAGCTCGCTCGGCATCGGTGCATGGTTGTTTCGGAGGATTTCGCGTATGTTCGCTCTTTATGCGCTTCCTGAATCTGCGCAAGCGTTCTGGATCAAATCGGTTAGGCATTCTCACTTTCACTGTTTCTCAAAAAGTTTTCTTCCTAGAGCTAGAACGCGAATCGTTAACACAACAGAACAACTGTTTATAACACACTACTAATTGGAATTTACAGAGAATGTTGGTTCGGAATATTATGTTCGACATCGAAAATGGTGTCCGTGATAGGGAATTTGTGTGGTTTAAGGTATGCGACGAAGGGAAAACCAGTTTTGCTAATACCACTGGCTGCCAATCGACAATTTGAAACGAAAATCCCAATCAAACAAACTCTCAAGCTGAGAATTTTAAATTGACAGTAGCAAAGATGAATTTGTATCTGGTAGCATTTATTGTTTTATTGATTCATCGCGGGTTGCGCCAACCAGCCAAATTTTTCCCGACAGCTCGCCGTCCATGCAGGCGTTTTTGCAGTTGCGGCGAACGAATTGGCACCATATTAGGCGCACAAACCCAACGAAATAAAAGTTTAATTCTTTTATAAACAACTCTTTTGATTCAATTGATTGTCCTCAAAAGGACAGATTATCAATTAATGGATAGCGCCAACCAGCTGGGTGAAATTTTTACCGACGGCACCGAACTTAATTTAAGATTAATTCATTCTTGAATAAACAATTCTTTTATTTGAATTTATTGTCCTCAAAAGGACAGATTATTTCCACCTACTGCTTACTGCTGCTCGCCCCCAAGGACGCTTTCCCCCAAACAGCAGCGTTTTCGAAGTCGCGGCGAAACAATCGCCACGATGAGGTAAGATGGCGGCTTGCACAAAACCGACGCGATTGTGCGCCCTCATAATCCGCCATTTTGCCTCATCGCGACGATCGCTGTTTGGGAGAGCCTTGCTACTTACCCCCACCAGCTGCTACGTGACCACCAGCTGCCTCTGCACCAGCTCCGCTGCCGCACAAATGAAGGCTCCACCAAACTGCAGCAATTTTTAGCCACCGCGGCAGCGAAATCGCGGTGGATAAATCGCCGCTGTGAGATTACATGGCGGCTCATGGGAGCGCACAAACCAACGCGATTAAAAAACGCATCGCGTCGGTTTGTGCGCTCCCATAAGCTGCCATGTAATCTGTTACTGTTTTAAAGTCACTGTTTTAAAGTCAGCGACACGATGTAGCTCGGTGGTCCTTGTTCTGGGGGCGGCGTCGAGAATTAATCGGAGCAACCGATTTTGGACGACTTGGAGCTTCTTGATGTGGGTTTCTGCGCAAGTCCCCCACACAGGCATGGCGTAGTTCACCACCGGGGCGATAATTGCCTTGAAGACGGCCAGTTTGTTGCGCTGCGATAGCCGGGACCGTCGATTTATCAACGGATAAAGTGCTTTGAGCAGGCCGATGCACTTGTTCCGCAGGTAGTTGGTGTGAACACGGTAGTTCCGTTTGTTGTCGATGGTGACCCCCAGGTATCGGACGTCATCCATCCAATCAACGGGGCATCCGTTTACCCGGATGAAGCAATCGGGTGGAGGCAGAAGTTTCGGCGATGGTCGATGCCGGAACGGGATAGCTTGGGTCTTTCCTTCGTTGACTTTAATCTTCCAGCTGCTGAGGTACATCACGTACGCGGTCACTCCTTGTTGCAACCGGGACCGGTAGTTCATCGGCATTCGACCGTTTGCCATGATTACACTGTCGTCCGCGTACTGCGCCAGACGGCAGCCAGCTGGAAGTTGAGGGACGTCCGAAGTGTACCGATTGTACAGAATGGGGCCTAGAAGGCTACCTTGGGGCACACTGGCTGGGATCGTTTTCGACTCGGACGATGCTCCTGCAAAAAATATCCGGAATGTTCGGTCGGTTAGGTAGCTCCTTACCATCTTCGTCAGGTAGCTGGATCAAACCGTCGTGCCACACGTTGTCGAAAGCTTTTTCAATGTCTAGGAGGACCATGGCCGTGTTGGTGGAAAGTGCGTTGTTGCGGTGGATAATATTTTCCACTCGGACCAGCTGGTGGACGGTAGAGTGACCCCGTCTGAAACCGAATTGCTCCGGTATTATGACGTGGTTCTCGTCAACGTGTAGCATCAGCCGCTGGAGGATGAGCCGCTCGAACAGTTTGCTGACAGCCGACAGCAACGTGATAGGCCGGTAGCTTGTAGGGGCAGTAGGGTCCTTGCCAGGTTTAAGGATAGGGATAACTTTCCCTATCTTCCACCTCGTTGGAAAATGGTCCAGCTGGAAGCACCGGGTGAAGATATTCGCCAAGAAGCGGAACGCCTTGCCGGAGAGTTTCTTCAGCACCAGGTTGAAGATGGCATCGTATCCGGGTGCCTTCATGTTTTTCCCGCACGTCACTGCTGCTCGAACTTCGTTTTCCGTCACTTGGCCGACGAAACGTTCGTTATCGACTTGCTCCACGAGCTGGCGAATGGATTGCTGAACAGCAGCTTCATGGGGACTCACCATGTTGGCACCGAGGTTGTGTGCCTCCACTAGTTTGTTGGCGATTGCGTTGGCCTTTTCCGACGGGGTTACCATGATGTCTCCATTGTCATCCTTCAGTGGCGGGACTCCTTTAGGTTTCTGTTTAAGCACCTTTGCCACCTTCCAGAATGGTCTCGAATGGTCGTTCATTTGTGCGATGCTGTTGGAGAACTGATGGTTCCTAATGGCCGACATTCGACCTCTGATTTGATGGCTGAGAATGGAGAGTTCTTCCTTCTTGATAAGGCATCCGGTACGTTAAAATTGTCGACGAACTGTGTTCCGTTGCTGGATGAGTTGTAGCGATCGATCTTCGTGTATTGCTTCCTCACTGGTACCCATCGGATGCAGGCTTCCTCTGCGGCGTGGACTGCTTCCTCGAATAGCCCGAGTTGGTTGTCGATGGCGTCGACTGACGATACGTCCGGGTCATCAGGAAGGAGAGAGTCCACCCGACGACTGAAGTCCACCCAGTTGACTCGGTGGTAATCCCGTCTCATCGTCGGCGGGGCTGGTGTTGGATTGCAGTCCAGTTCGCACACCACCGGGTAGTGGTCGGAGCTTAGCACGTGATGTGTGACCGGCTTTGACAGTGCCAAGTCGGATAGAAACACATCTAAGGTGGATGTTCTTCCAGCTGGGGATAGGAAGGTCGGATCGTCTGGGAAGTGGATAGCACACATACCTGAGCTAAGGTGGTCAGCCAGAAGGTTGCCGTTCTTGTTGGCCGAATGATTTCTCCACAGGGTGTGGCGAGCATTGAGATCGCCGGCCACTATGAAGCGAGATCGGTTGATGGTGAGCTTCTCGAGGTCTTCCACGAAGCGTTGGGAGGTACCATCGCTGTCAACACACTGCCGAGGCATGTAAACGGCGAAGATCGTGATGTCTCCAGGGTGGGCGATGATTTTCACGCCGATGGCTTCCATGACGTTGGTCTTCGGGTGCGGTAGTATCTCGTACCGGATGCCTTTTCTGATGGCCACTGCCACACCGCCACCACTTGCGTTGGGACGATCCAGCCGGACGATGCTGTATTCCGGGAGCGAGAAGTTGATTTTCGGGTTAAGCCGGGTCTCCGAAATCACTCCCACGTCGATCTTTTGCTGGAAAAGGAAGTTTTCCAGCTCAATCTTTTTTGCCCTTACAGAGCGAGCATTCCAGTTGGATACACGGATGGTGTGGGGCTCAGTTGACCCCATAGTTGCAAACCATATATCCTAGGACCTCCACTTGGTCCGATTTTGTCCTGCACCGCAGAAGTCTTCCACGGAATTCCGTAAAGATGGTCCACAGCTCGGCTGAGCTGTAGAGCGCATCATTGTTTTCCTCGGAAGGGGAGTCGGTTAGAGCAGCGGCCACACCAGCTCTGATTCGAGGGTCGGTACGCCTTTGTTGGTTTATCCCGGGGGTGGACTGAGGAGCCACGAACCTTGGAATTCCGACAGGTGCCGAACTGTTCGGCAGCGCAGGGTAGTTTGCATCACTCAAGACAGGAGCTGGTGGGGTCTTATTGGATTGCTTTCGACCCTTCTGGTTGGCCGAAGATTGTTGTCGAATTCGAAGAAACTCGGCTCGTTTCGGGCAGCTACGGTCCGTAGCTGGGTGGGCACCGCCACAGTTGGCGCACCGTTTGGCAGGAGAATCTTTCGACGGGCACTCTTCAGTGTCGTGAGTTCCGCCGCAGTTGTTGCACCTTGTCCTAAGGTGGCAGTTCCGGGTGCCGTGACCGTGGTACAGGCAACGCATACACTGCGGAACATCCACGCGCTTGTTTTGGTACGCCTCCCAACGTACCAGGATCTGCCCAACCTGCCTAACCTCACGCAGTTTGGTAAGGTTGGTGTATGCTTTGGCGAAGTGAACCAGATAGAAGGCCTCATCTTGGGTTGCAAATTCACCTTTTCGTCTGATGATGTGCACAGCTTTGGCATCCAGGTCGTGTTCCTCCTTCAGTCGATTGATGAGGATTTCCGGTGCCACCAGTGGAAGACCTCGTAGGACCACGCGGTAGGGCCGATCGGATGGCTTGTCGTGCGTGTAGTACTCGAATCTCAGATCATCGAGATACTTGCGCACGTTGTTGTAGTCGTCGGTGGTGGGGCAGTGGATCCTGATGCCAAACCTGGTGATTTTATACGTCAAACGAGCCTTACAGGGCTCCATTTTCGTGGCCAGCGTCGCGAAATCGACGTTTTTCACCACCAGGGGCGGTTGCTTGGGTGTCCGATTACTTTCCGGTGTGGAAACAGTCGGTTGGGATACGTTAGCAAGCGCGCTAAAGGCGTTGCTACTCAGCAGCTGCTGATTCACGTCGGCGTCGACGTCGGGCTTCTTCCGCTTGCTTTTTCTTGCGGATGTGCCAGCCACATCGGGCGGCATCTCCTCTGTCTCCATCCTCTAGGAGGGAGCAGCAGGGATACGGTGCACTACGTACACACCGAGAGAGCGAACGAAATAGATCTGAAACACATTTCAGAGCGCGAGCGTAAAACACGTCCGAACGTGTCGCTAGAACGATACTGAGCTCCCTCCGCACACTGAGCTCCCTCCGATACTGAGCTCCCTCCTACTCCCTCCGCACAGCTTCAATGCTGCCAAATGACTGAGGCAAAATTTTCCTTAGTGTTCGTTTTATGCCGTTCTCAGCTGCGTGCGAGACGTACATGGAAAGTCGAATGACATGATTGGTTAAAGTCCCTCTCTAACACAAAGAAGAAGAAGATGATGCAAGACGTTCCTTGCTTCGATTTGAAATCTGTGATAGGAAATTTGGTAAATTTACTCTGCAAAATGACATTATAAGACATCACCTTATATTTGCGTTATTTTCAATAGTTTACTATTGAATGAGAAAAATGTTTGACAATTGAATTGGAGCGCGGTAAAATTTCCGACCGATTGAAGAAGAAATCATGTAGATCTATCGTGGATTATTTGAGTTATTCGCGTACAAAACGTACGGTTTTTCGTGACGGTCGCAAAATTTTAGATTTTCATTTGACACCCTACCCTTGCCGTAAGACGTAGTCTACGTCAAAAGCTTTAAACGAAAAAAAAGTAAGTCACGATGATATTCAGTTCATTCAGTCACACATAACATTTCATTAGTCTTGAGTTTCAACATTATCCTTTAGCCAATGGCATCTATTTTCGTATCATTTAATAAAACCACAGATAGCCACAATACATTTAACATTTCTTATACGTCAAACGCAAGGGAATTAAATGCCAACTATCAAACATCGCTTTGAGTTTCATGCGGAGGTAATTGCATTGATCAATTTCTCTTAGTCGATTTTTGACTAATATCTTAGTCAAAGCTAGTTTCAGTATTTACCCTGCAAGACGGAGTTATCCTTTATCGCAACGGATATGCCAACTCGTTTACCTGTAGTTATCAATTATTTTCGGATCAAAGAAGAGAAATCGCTATATGCAGTTCGCTCGTTCGAAATTCAACGCGAGAAACATTTGAATTAGTCTTAAATGCACGTACGATGAACAAATTTGGAGTGTTATGGTTGTATGTCTGTGATAAAACTATCGAGTTTAATTTAAAAAATGATGAATCCTAGAGGGTTTTGAGCTGTTTAGTGGAATACCTGTAACTAGAAATTAGAAGAAGAATTAGTATCTTCCATTTAATTCCAACTACCTTTGCTTATCTTCGACAGATACGCGTATTTCGTCTACAATGTGCAGACTTCTTCAGTGTCTCGTACTAATAACTCGACTGAAAGAAAACCTTCGCCACCTGCCGTATATATACTATTTTCTAAATACAAAACGTTTACCTATCATTATGTTGTTTATACCTATCTTATTAGTTTGTCTATACCTATCCTGAGTCAAAAACAAGTGTACTTAATATCTAATTCGCTTCTTTCTCATTTATACCTACCATACTTATTGTGTAGCAGCGGGTGCTCCGCTTCGTCGGGTTTGATGTCGTTTGGGTAGTAAGTTGAAGAGCCATGTGTAACCATTGCCTTGGTCTTTGTTTAGTAGATTTATGTTCTGTTGTTTGTTTATTTCTAAGCTTTCTGCGACGTCTAATTTCCAGGGTGTAGATGTAGTCCGTAATATTGTGATGTCATTCGTCGTTATGTCGTGATTTTCCGTGAAGATGTGTTCTGCGACTGTTGATTTGAAATTATGTGAAATTCCTTTCTCGTTCTGTTTGACAGCCTTAGTCACCTCCGCTAGATGCTCCTTGAACCTTGTTGCCAAGGTTCTCTTTGTTTGACCTACATATATTTTGCTGCAGTGTTTACACTTGATTCTGTATACCCCCTTCTTCATAGAAAATCACTAACAACCCTCTCAGGCTCACCTGAACCCCTAAAACGTGTATCCGTCCCCTTCGATAAAGACATTACACAAAAGCTTAAACCACGACTTAGGGAATTTGGCTTAGACTTAGTTTTTTCTAGTAGGCACAACCAATTAGCATCGATGTTAGGCTCCACCAAAGACTCAGTAGACACATTAGGCAGAGCAGGGGTAAAATATCAAATACACTATGCGCTCAAGAAGCAGTGTTGAATAATCGATCATATCTTAGCTTTTCGTGACTAACAAATCCAGTGGTATGTATGGAAAAATGTATAAAATTGGAAGCGGTATACACTAGAATTAATCCGTTTTTGTGTTAAAATCTATTTAAAAAAAATAAGGGATGTGCTTAGCGAAGTGCTTAGCACAACGGGAGTAGGCTCAAAAACCTTATCGCTATACATGATTTTTGTTATCTTAATAACATCTTAAGAAATGTGTATTCCAAAAAATATACATTGTAAAGTATATTTATTCAAAGTATACATATTCAACCTCGAGATGGTAAAAATATAAAAATGGCTAATGCATTTTATATTTTATTTTTTATGTTTACGTCAAACTTATTCATATACAATTTGAAAACAGAAGAAAAATGATCACCAAAATATATTGTAATCTTATATCAAAATTATATAACAGTTCACTTGAAAAAAATCTGAATTTAACTCTATACCGATAAATACCGATATATCTTAATAAGCAATACCGATATTGTATAAATCCACCTGGCAACGCTGGTTGAAATTGCGCCTAGATTAAGGTAAAAAAAAAAAAGAAAAGCAATGAATATCAGAAAAAAAATTCAACACTGAGTTTACACTCTGAAGAATTAAAAATAAATCCACAGAACATTAGAAACTTAGAAACTCACATTTCAGCTGTCCTTTTTGTATATTGGTTATGTATACCATTGCCTGACTATCATTTGCATTGACTTGACAAATTTGATAGGTTTCGCTGTGATACAAGACTTCCCAGTTGTTGTTTCTAAGCTATTTGATAACATTCATAACTTCACTTTTCGACGGAGTCAGGCCGTTTTAGTTCGGAAGCGAACATGCACTGAATTTTTCAGTCTAAATTCCTTCTTCTGGACAACCTAAGCAGAGAAGAAATATTTATAAGGACAAATAGACCAGTAGACAGAGCATTCTGTTTGAATATTCTCTCCGATTTTTCACTTCCCGGTTCGTTTGATATCTACTGAAGGCTGCATTGATTTCCTGCGTCTACTTAATAAGTAGACGCAGTAAATCAATGCAGCCTTCAGTAGATATCAAACGAACCGGGAAGTGAAAAATCGGAGAGAATATTCAAACAGAATGCTCTGTTTAGTGTACAGAACTATTTTTTTAATAGTCGTAGGGAGCATCTAGTCTAAGAAGAATAAGTGATACTCCGTTTCTCTTCAAATGGTTGAGACTTGAGCATTATCTATCAGTCCATATAAAAACACTGGGTTAAGTTGTTGTAATTGTAATTTTAATGGTAATTTCTCAGTCCCCACCCTGGCAGACCACTGTCCGCCGCGTGTGGGCGAGGTGAGAACCTACCAAGCCCGCCCGTTGATATGCCCTAGACCATATAGCACGCGCCGGTTATTAACTAACCAGTCCCAACAAGTGTTAGATACATTACATAACGGATAGTAAAAGACAGAAAGTAAAGCAAGACAGAGAGAGGCGTTTGATTGCTGAAACGAAAACGAAATAATAATCTCCTAGCGCTTCGCATGGAGATGAGAAATTATCTGCTGCTGCAAACTTCATTAATAATTTGGTGATTAGTACATTATTGTAATTGATAAGTTTAAGTATGAGTTAGTTCTCATCTGTTTCTTCTCCTATTGGTTATTGTTGCTCTGGTACTGCATTTTTTCTGATCCAACTTGCTCTTTGATCTTTCGTGATATATTGGACGGAGTATTACAATGTTTACAACTTCTACTAAATTTGGCAGATAGACAGGCCTGGCACCTCATAGCACGATGCTTAGAAGATTTGATAAACTACCGCCACCAAAAAATACTGGATTAAGTTGTTGTCGAAAATTTAAATCCTGCTCTACAGCTTGGGATCTAGTAGCCATCCGTAGCCCACATTGAGCAGTATTTCAAATCCGAACAAATCTGAAGAATTACCCACAATAGATACGTTTGCGTTCCGTTAACGTAAATTTGATAGAAAATCTATGAAAAAACTGTCAAATTCACGCAAACGCATCTGCAACGTATCAATTGCGGGCCAGCCAACTTCAACAGCTGTTTTCTCAATATTATAAAAATCGACATGGGACTGTTACGACAGTACACATTTGCCAAAAAATCTGCCAAAAAGCCTAATAAATTTTTGTTAAGGTAAGTTTGCGTCAAAAATGTCTTTAGTGCGCATGATATGGTACCTTCATGATACCATTAGCCAACCAGGTATTTTGGTTATTCGTTTGATGTTTTTGGCGGCAAAATAAATGAGCAGAATATGTGATACTTTCACTACTAGTCAAGTTCTTGGTCTATGAAATTGAATAAACTTTCATGCTGCAGTGTACTGCCTTGAAACGCGTATCAGTCATCCTTTTCCACGACCAAATCCAATAACGATTACTTGAAATTCACGAATGGTTTTTCAATCCTATTCAATGGTATGCAGTATTAAACACGAGCCGGTCTTTTGTTCACTGTAAAACTGTTCAGGGTGTATAGTATTAAGCGTTGGCATTTTCAACCTAATTTTAACCATTTACCACTTGGCCTTTGGCTTCTAATCCCATCAATTATCTTGATTTTTCTGTATAATGGCAAGCAAGATGAAACAAAATATGAACCCATTAGGTTACAAAACATGGGCCTATGAAATTTAAGCGAATGCATAGTCACAAATGAAATAAAACTAATTCCGTTTCGTTCATAAAATTATCTGTTAAAAGAAGGAACTCACAATATTATGATCAATATTACCATTTCCTTTTAGATTGGCGCGAAGCACCGATGATGAAGCAGAAACAGATGCTCGCGAAGTATATCACCCTGTACGATATGCACAAATCCTTACCTCGCATCACAGATGCCCACTACATAGTGGCCAACTTTTGCGCCGATTCCTCCTTCGACGAGCTCCTCCGGGATTTGATGAAGGTTTTGTACAGGGTCGATCAACTTCAGTTTTACGACGTCATTTGTCAGGCTGCTTTTCAGCTACTGCAGGCATACAAGTCGGAATCTAGCGTCAAGGTTACGTTTCACCAGAAAACATTAATTGAAATTTCTGCTCACGAGAATGATTTGCGTTACAGGATTTCTTCAAAAAAATTAAAATATTCACGTTGGCCGTCCTGGCTGCCGATGACAGAGAGCAGTATAACAACGTTATGAGTAAGATGATTGCGAAGATGCTGAATCATTTGATGCACATCATGTCGAATCCGGAACCGACATCAGAGCCAAAACGTATGCTGAAATTAATGGAGCCCCTTTTGTCGGGAGTTTCGATTGAGGAACGATTGAAAATGTAGGTTATAGCCAAAAAAGTTCCTTATTATGATAAGAATGTGTGGTTTTATATATACTTACATTTCCAGGCAACATTTTTTGCAGAGTCACCCGGAATATGAACTGTTGACCGATATAAACCGAAAGGCTGTCAAACGGTTCATGAAGCATTTGAATCCACTGAAGGATTAGTCAACTGATGACGATTTTTTTTTATGTTTTTATCTCTGAATTTGTTTTATTTTTCATTTGGATTATTGAACTGGTATCAATATGCATAATAAAATGGTAAGTACGATCTGACAATCAAATAACTTGTATTAGTAGATCCTCAATATCTTCGGTTGGATTATATAAAATTCCCAGAGAACCATTCCTATGGCGATCATTCCCCAGAATGCACCGTTCACCAAAAACTCGTTTACCAAAATGTACCATCCCCAGAAAAATTATGAATTCATTTATTAATGTATTTTTCATCTACTAGTAGTATATTTCAGTTTTAAATCATATAAAAGTTTAAACTATGTTATTTACTAGAAGGCGCCAATGCCGACCCTCAATATAATTGAACAGATCGATAAATTCCCTTGATATTTCCGCAACCAGTCGTTTAAGATGTTGTTCTTTTTAACATGCAAATAGCGCATGTTCTCTGCGGAAGTGGAAATCTCTTCTTGCTGGAAAAAACTTAACAACGGCGTTACAAATTTTATGTCTGTGCCTTCCAGCTTGTTATGGTATCCGTCGATTGCATTTGAAGTCCGAGGTATTTTGTTCAATAGATATGATCTCATTGTTCATACCTCTCTGAAAATCTCTGCTATTGGGATTTTTTATATTTTTTATTTTACTGATGACGTAATTGTCTGACACATAGTCAAAGAAAGGTGCCATAATCTTTGGAGCTTTCTTTCGCGAACATTCATCGCGGCCAATTCCATATCTGTTAAAATGATCGAGGGATCTAAACCGATCTCGTTGGTCCTGCGCCTTTTTCAAAAGTTTAAACGCTCTTTAAACGTGGCTCCAGCTTTGTCCGGATGCAAAATATGTACAAATGGAGCAAATTTTCTATCCAGACCTCGGCCGATTGAGCCGTGTACTGTGGAAATTTGTCGAAATCCTTTTGGAGCCGATGAAAATGTACCGTCGAGAATAATTTCCTCTGATCGGCTTATCATTTTCATAACTTGTTTATTTGTGAGACCCAAGTGCCACAGGCATAACGGAGCCGAGTTCTTTTGCATTTTTACAACGACAATAACTTACTAACTAGGTTAATTTTGGAAAGCCGAAAAACTTGCAGCTTGGGGACTGTTCATAAACCACGTAGACCGAAATTTGCCACTTTCAAAGCCCCCCCCTCTCCCATCGTAGACTTTCGTAGACTTTTTCCGTGTTTCCGAGTTGACGTGTTCCCAGATCTTTAATTGTATTTTCTACTTTGTCCCACATGCACTAAAACCCTCTACTAAATGTTTGTCAAATCGGAGCAAGTTAACTATCAAATATCATCTCATTCACGTATAAATAAAAATACTCAATGCCCTAGTAGCACACTTGTTGCAAATAAGTCAAAGTAACTGCAATGTTACACAATTAAGTCACAATCAAGTTTTTGCCACTAATTATGACAGAGATGTGTTGCTTGGGTGGTTGACATCATAAACTCACTATTGAGTTGGTACCATGCCTTCGATCTATCGATGTTGTAGAAAACAAATAGAGAAACACAACCAACACGCTCAAATTACTGTCTCTGGTTATCTTTTTTCTTCTCGAAAAGATAATTAGAGCAAATTTTAGCGTGTAGCATTAAACGCCGTTCACATTGCAATCTACATTACGTGATCTTGATATCAAATGCCACGCAAATTATTTTTGGTGAAAACTTAAGCCTGTCAACGTTAATTTAGAACAATTTTATTTCAGTGTAGATTTTGAATTATTTCACGGGTCACTGAAATGACAGTTGAAACTCTCCACTTTTTATTTCAAGGTACAACATGTTTACATTCTTGTTTCATTCAGTAAAATGGCGTCGAATCAAGTGGACACGCATTTTTTACAAACGGCAGCGAAATGCGAATTTATCAGTACGCGATCCCGCCAAGAAACTAAATTCCCAAAAGTACCGTGTTATGTGTTTGCAAATCATTTGGTCAGCACTTGATTGTGGATCGGAAGGTTGGAAGTGGAACAAATCGAAAAGTATGCTCCCGATAACTGGACAAGAAGGTGATAGCCATTATTGAGAAAAATCCCAATCTTTCTGTGCGAAATGTGGCGGGAAGCCAAAATCATACGTGCAAAAAGTGAAGCATGGGCAAGGACTGAAGGCGTACAAAGTGATAAAGCTGCCCAACTGTGATGACATGCAACATTTCACTGCAAAAAGTAGTGCTAAGGTGCTTGACACCAATTCTTTGCAAACATTTTCTTGTATCAAAATGGACGACGTACGTGCCAAAAACAGCCAATTCACCCAACTGTCCAGAACTTTCCCAATAGAGATGTACTGGGCTCTAGTTAAGCAGAAACTCTTCGAAACTAAGATAAGGAACCTGATCGCGGCTGTACCACAGAAAGTTCGAGAATATAACAGAAGGAAGGATTAACATCTTAATCAACTTTTTCTAATGTAGATATGAATCTATTATTGTGAAATAAACAATCGGTATTTTTGAATAATGTGTTTATTTTGGTGGCCGGAATTTAACGTAGACAGTCTTTAGATGTATAGATGCTAATATGAAGATAGTCTATATCACGTAATATAGGTTGTAGTGTGAACGGGATGTTATGCTCCATTGTTTAATTAGCTACCATATTCTACTGATTTGATGTATTGCTTCAATTTTTACGAAGTTCAGGGCTCGAAACTGTGCAGTGCATCTTGAGCAAACTTTTTGAAACTGGAACATGTTAGCATTTAAGCTCAATCCAGGTCTAAGATAACCAAGATTCATTGACTAAATAAATTAAATTTAGAACGCAACCAGTAAAATCCCAAATTTGTACGTTTATTCGTATCATAAATATGTTGAAAATAAACATAATATGATTTTAATTTCAAATATCGATGCCACTTCGCGTTTAGCACACTACGACTTTCATTAGTTAGATATAGTGACTTGATTATGACTTAGCAAGTCATAATTATAATATCTCAACCGAATGGCAACAAGTGTGCTAAGGAGTGTATCGAAAATAAGCTATCCACAAACTTTCTTTCAAATTATGTTGAAAACCGATATTTTATTCATACAAAAATTGATCCTTTATTGTACGAGGTTAAACTTGAACATAATGAAGACCGGATGAAATTTAAGTTATTCCTTCACGAATTTTCGAACTTTGGATCGAATGCTCTTCATCAAGTTCCGGACAAGTGTTGCATCGCATTTTTGGACGCTTGAGCTCAAATTTTTGAACTCCTGCATGTTCCCAGCTGCCTTACCAGTCTTCTTGAAGACCCTCTTCACGATTGCCCAGTAACGTTCGATGGGTCGAAGCTGAGGGCAATATGGTGGATTGATATTTTTCTCAACGAAATCTATACCCTCTTCCGCAAGCCAATTGAGAGTGGTTTTGGCATAGTGAGCCGACGCTTAATCCGGCCAAAACAGTGGAGGTGTACTATGCTTCTTATATAAAGGCAACAATCTCTTCTGGAGACACTCAGATCGATAGATTTCCGCATTTATAGTTCCGGTAGTGTAAAAAATGGTTGACTTCAAACCACAGGAACATATTGCTTGCCATACCAGTACCTTTCGACCGAATTTCTCCACTTGTATCGACCTGTCCGCATCGCTCACATCCTCCCCAACGACGCAGTAAAGTAAAGACGCAAATACAATTTCCGGGCCCTTGTTGCTGCTCGCTTCTTCTGTTCTGCACTTTGTTTCGAGATTTTCTGCTTCTTGTAGGTCTTCAGTTGGTTTCGCCTCTTGATACGCTGGATCATTCCGATACTCGTTCCTGCTTTTTGGCCAAATCACGTATTGACATTGATTTGTTCTTCATGATTAGAGATACCACTTTCTGCTCCAGTTTCGGGTTGGAAGAACCGGGTTTTCTGCCTCTTCCTGGTAGCTCGTCCAAAGAATAGTGTTCCCCAAACTTATTAATGATGGTTTTAACACTCGCATGATGAATTCCAAACCGCTTCGCCAATTCACGCATAGTAATACCCTTCTCACTTAGCCATGTGTCCAGAACCTTAATTTCGAATATCGAAATATCGAAGCCAAACGGTCATGCCATTTTGAGGAAGATGCAATTTGGGATATTATTAATATTATTGAGTGTTTATGAGATTCTTCGCCTCAATCGAACGATTTAATTTGAATATAATCATTTTATCACACCGAAAAGATCTGACTGAGCCATTGGGTAAATTTGTTGGAAGTTATATGAGACTATTGAGTGACTATAATAAAAATCACTCATGACAATCTTGTGTCAAATTCTTCGACACGCGTTGTATTTTGCACAAATCAGGTAGAACGAGCTCGCTATTCGTACTCAGCATGAGTGTGGTTGCTCAAAGGATCAAGGATGCTGATGAACCACCAAACACAAATTAATTATATCTTTCTAATCCATTTTTCATAGTCACTTTTAGTGACCTTTTGACAAATTTGGTCACTTTTTGGTACTTTTTTTACAAATTTAAGTCACTATTTAGTCACTTTTTTCATCAACGTAGTCACTAAAATAACTATTTTAACATCGTTTGTCGCTACCAGCCCTGCAATGGATTTAGCACCTCACAGCGGATGAAGAACCGGAACGATAGCACCACACAACGATCTGATAAAGGAAGAACTCCTGCTAATGTGATGTGATGTGATGTGTAATAAGAACCCACCATCAGTGCAAGGATTACCTATGGCTGCAGGACTATTCTCAGCAGGTTTTTCTGAGAGAATAGCCTACGTGATGGCTTCTTGTAGCAGGGTCAGCCGATCTCAGTGAGGACCTTCGGAAGACTACGGCCAGAAGGCCGCGTGTCTTCGCATGACAAGGGACTGGCGACTTCACAAACCCTTGTCCAGTCAACAAATCCTTCCTTTCACGGCTATACTGAACTTTAGATTCAATTAACACATTTATTTTTGTTTTTATTTGCACTAGTAAATGTACTGGGATATTGCAAATTTCTACTGTTCCTTATAAAATAGTTGTGGGCAATAAAATGGGGAAAAATCTCACAAAATAAAGAATACTTACATTTACTTACAGACTTCAGCATGCTATCTTACCGCGCTGGCTACATTGCGTTGGTGGGACTGCCTCTAAGGTATAGCTGACGAGATACAGCGTTTCTTACTCAGCCGCTGTTTGAGCCGCACGTCATTGGTGGACAGACGCTCGGCACGCACCTCCTCAATCTAGCTGAAGTCAGAAGGACAACAGTGCTCAGGCTGCACTACCAGCTAAGTACGCAACCCTTAGCTGGCGGTCTTTGTCATCTGTTGACCCGTGGAAGCATGAGGTAGGAACTTGTGAGGACCAGAGCTATGTTGCGGGGACGCACGCTCCATCACAGTTGTCGACTCACCATTTTGCAGCCCGGAAGAACTCCTGCTAATACCTCCAAACTCATAGTATGAGTTGAGTTCATGCAGGCTAAAGCGATACGAAGACAACGGTACTGGATTCGCTGCAGCTTCAGAATATGAGTTTTCGCGGCGGATTGAAAACAGAAACTACCGTACTCGAGAACGGGCCGGGTGAGCTCCCCACCATGTTCCGGTGATAGTACGCATGAAGTTTATTCGCTGCTGGTATTTCTGATGCAGATACTTAATGTGCTTTCCCCAGGTGCATTTAAAATCGAACCAGACCCCTAGGTATTTATAAGACAAAACTGAGAGTTATTATTTTCGAAACCCAGGGGAGAATTCGATACCCAGCTTTACAGCCCAGGTAGACAAATTGTCTAGGGTACCCTGCAACGGTCCCTGCAGGTTGTTCGCCACTGGTCCTACAATTGAAATAACGGCGTCATCCGCAAGCTGTCTTAGCGTGCAATTTTCCACGAAGCAGCTATCGATGTCTCTGACAAGAAAAAAGAGGCCTTAAACAAGAGCCCTGTGGGAGACGCTTGTACCTTATCCGTGAAGT
>JASCZW010011179.1:0-33032 GCA_034211315.2 Aedes japonicus | reverse complement strand
TTCCATGATCCATTTCATAATAATTTAATATGAATGAGCCCTAGAATGGCATTAAAAAACAGCATTATACAAGTCCATAAAGTTGAAATAAAACATATGATAGGAGTTGAAGGAATTTGGGAAAGCAAGGTTTTGAGATTGTTGTAAACAAGCTGTGTAGGTTCTCATAAACCTGACCAAAATGTGAAACCTTTTGGAACCTCTTGGTGCCATAATAAAACCAAATTAATGGCTTTTATAAAACTTTAAAGAAAACTACAAGCATTTGTATCTATTATATATGATCTTCATTTAGTTGATCCTGAAATGCGAAAAATTGTGAAAAGAGTGGGATTATCAACTTTCTGTTGTTAACATTTCATGAATGAAGGGCGGGCTCTTCTCCCCATGTAATGGGAATTTTTACTTGTCGAGGGCTCGGTTTTAGTGTGGTTTCTGTAAGGAGATTCTCTCTAGCCCCCATAGCATTGGGTTGTCCGTCAGTGTATCTGCTTATAAATATATATATATATATATATATATATATATATATATATATATATATATATATATATATATATATATATATATATATATATATATATATATATATATATATATATATATATATTATATATATATATTTTTTATTTTTTTGGCCCGTCATGAACATGATGAAACATTTACCACGGTAAAACCTTGATCAAATCTTTAAATTCAACAGTCCAGTGCTATAGGCAGTTTCCTTGCTATATCAGCAAGTAGTTCACATCAATATAATCATCGTTGAGATTATCGTTGCATGAATCCGATAATAAGTTCAACGAACTGTCCATTTCTGATTTGTGAGAGCTAGATGTTCAAATGTGAATTTTACAAGGTACTTGTTTGAATGTCACCGGTATGGAAAACAGTAATTACAGTTAAAGATTATTCAAACCATATCGCCGACTACACTCAGAGAAATAAACTTTCAATACTCATAAGATTGCACTTTTGAATATTCCCAGCAAAAATCAATATGATTGAGTAACTCATTAATAGCCTAGTTTGATTTTTTTTCATATGCGCATAAGTCGTTCTGGATCCCATTATCCTACGACTAATTTTATTCTGAATCCCATCCTTATATCCCTCCAAAATAATAACTGTGTTACTGTTATTTTTAGATAACGATCATAACCTGAAACCCCGTCATCACTGTTGTCATGATATGCTTGATTATTTCATCCATTATTCTCACCAAACCACTGCATTAACAACTATCACAACAAAGCCCCACATCATGGACATGCCCCCCCATGAAATAGTGAGGAAAGATAACATAATTTGTGTGAATGTGCGAGTTTCATAAAAGTCCTCGTCGTCTTCCTCTCAAACACCCCCATCGCTCTGATCATCCCAAACGCCGTTGGCGGGCACAGAGTGACTAGCTTTTCATCGTCGCTCTTTTGTTATGTATTATTTATGAAAAGGATAATGACTTTGATTCAATGTATCACCGGGTCCGGGACACAAAATACAAAGCCCTGGCACACGAAACAACGGCGGGGTAAGAAATATTTTTCCCCTCTGCTAGTCACCACATGAGGATAGGTAACCTTCTCCATTTCATCGCGCTTGACGTCGTTGTTGACGACGTTGATGAACACGATATCTCCGGGGAAGATAATAAATTCAATTAATTGAACGCATCCTGTTCTCCATTATCTCAGTCTGCATCCCCAGTCGACACCGGTCCGGAGACGAGAGCAGGTTCGCATTTCAAGTGTTTCACATATGAGAGCTTGGCGATTAGTCATCCGGAATGGATGCCTACTTCCGGGTTGATGCTGAGGCCATCACACCGGTTCAGTTCGTTTGACTTGCTCAAGTTATATATGGGTCATTTGGTACTCTAGTAATAGGAAGTAGGACCCTTCAGACTCCAGAGTTTCCGTTTCCTAATGACAATCGTTTGTATCGAAGCATTTCATAGATTGAAGGTGCTCCGTCGTTAACGGTATCAACAATGACAAGTCGAGTGGGTTGGACGTAATGAGCACATCGAAGGTCAACCTTTGCTTCTTCTCTAACCAGACGGAGCATTTAATTGGAAGGAGGAATCCCACCCCACCCTGATGTCAACACATGTTACCCGCTCAGTAACCATTTCCATCTAATCAACGTTTCCATTCACAATGCTTGGTTCGTGGAGCACCTCTCTGCAGTGGGGACCCCCCCCCCCGCCCCAGTGCCGCACACGGAGAAACTTCGACAACAACCAAAGTGGTGGAAATAATCATCAATGTTTATTGGGGGCCAATTTATTTTTATGTGATTGGTTCGGATATTAACTGGGTGGATGTCTTCGTCATCGTAGGTGTTGTTGCAACAAGGCTCACCACCATTCCCTTCGTGCGACCTCGATTTGATACGATTCGATCTCGTTACACACTTGGTGAACAAATTGACGCAAACAATAATGATCGCTTGGGAGTTGCCACTGGCCTCCAGATTGATACACATTTTTTTTTTCTTCGTAATGGTGTAATTGATTGGCTTGCGTTTCTGTATTGTTTTTTTTTGTTCTGTTTTGAGATAAACGGAGCATTTCAATGTCAACGCTTCAAGCGTTTCGGTAAAGGGATTTAATGATGTTGGTTTGGAAGAAAATATGAAGGGTAGGAGTGAGGTATCAACCCACTTTTCGACGTTCGAAATATCAAGCTGAAATATGACTGGAAAACAAAGAACCGTCGTAATTGTATGCATAATTTTGTGACTTGTGACTGAAATGATTCTATCATTCACTTGAATGAGACAGCAAACATTTACAGTTGGAGTGGCATAGCTGTGTTACTTCATATATTGATAGGTAGGACATTTTGTTTTTAACCATTCAAACTCTCAAAATTTAGAGGCGTTTATTATACAGTTACCCGTTGATGAATTTCAATTAAAAGAAAAATAGTAAATTATATCCTTTAACAAATTTTTCCATGGCTGCAGGAAAGCGATGTGTTGACACAGTACACTCGAACAATCACTCATTATGCCTAACTCTCAGGAGGATATGCGATAGGACTAGGATACTCGTTGTAGTCTAGTTATTAGTAAAGGTATAACAAATCAGTTATTAGTGAAGCCGCTAGCCCAAAACCCCTGAAAATGCAAACTGTGAAGATCTGCCTGTGTATTATCTTCTATTTTTCGGACATGTTCCAAACATGTTCTGCGCAGGAAGGTCAAGCTATGTGCCACACTTATCATTATATGGAGGTTCGGAGACGAGAACTGCTTCTACGAAAAATTCGTGACTTCAAAAAGGGAATCATTGACAGCAAAATTTCATAACAACCAGTTCAGTGGTTATTGAAATGTCATCGAGACAATAAGAAAATCGCCGGAGAATTTTGCGCGCCGGCATGGAAAATCTGACTGTGACCATGAGATGGATTGGAAAACAACTGGGAATCACACATGCAACTGTGTCTCGGTAGTTAAATCGTTTAAGGAGTCTCAAACGACCGAGCGGCGGGCTGGAAGTGGAAGAAAATCGAAGACAGCTGACCCTGTGTTGGATTATTTCAAGTGTAATCCGAGACTTTGGATGTGTTCCGCCTGGTTCGTTCAGAAAACCATGAAACGAGCTGGGCTTCGTGTATTCAAGGTCCACAAGGCACCGAACCGGCGTGATCAACAAAACACGTCGGCCAAATCCCGCGCAACGAAGCTGTATCGAGAGTGGTTAACGAAACCGATGTGTGTGGTTATGGATGATGAAACCTACATCAAAGCAGACGCAAAGTAGATACCGGGGCTGGAGTGCTACGTTGCCAAATCACGGTTTGATGTTCTGGAAGACATAAGGAAGAAGAGAGTGGACAAATTCTCCAAAAAATACTTGCTCTGGCAGGCCATATGCCAATGCGGTAAACTGAGATAACCGTACATCACAACGGGTACTATCAACAGCGAAATATACCACACCGAGTGCCTCCAAAAGCGGCTGTTGCCCTTCCTGCGATTCCACGGTGGCGAGACATCGTTTTGACCGGACCTGGCATCGTGCCATTACACGTGATCGACGTTGGATTGGTACAGAGACAATAACGTTGTTTGTGTACCAAAAACTGGGTGTAGGAAATATGTCTGAAACCGAAGTCTAGGATCTTATTTTTGACAAAAAGCTGATGTGAAAATAGTTTTCAAAATTGTATACAAACAACATGTAAAATACTGTCGAATTTCCTGTTCCAAAAAACTATTTATTACTATAAATGATAACACTTTTGATTGCTTTTTTTTTTGTATTCTCCCCAGCGCGGAAGTAACGATCTTTGATGAAGTTTTCAGAAGCAGATAATTTCTCATCTCCATGCGAAGCGCTAGGAGCGGACAGTAATTTTATTGCTAGAACGCAAAGACATGAAGAGAAAGGACCTATCAATACACTTTCTCTTCATGTCTTTGCGTTCTAGCAATAAAATTACTGTCCGCTCCTAGCGCTTCGCATGGAGATGAGAAATTATCTGCTTCTGAAAACTTCATTAATAAATGATAAGAAAGATTAGTATTCTCCATTTAATTCCGACTACTTTTATTACATATGTTTACAGATATGCGTAGTTTGTCTACAATGTGAAGACTTCTTCAGTGTCTTGTACTAATAACAAGACTAATTTAACTGGATTAACTTTATTACGCTGAATGCTAACAAAGAACGCCGTGAAAAAGCTTTAAGTTTTTAAGGAGTGTGAAAAACTCCAATTAGTTTGGAAGGGGCAGTGATTTTTATGATTTGAGGTTTCAAATGTATTAATTTTTTTTTTCAGATCACTCAAGAAATTTAAATAATTCAGCAAATGTTTCATTACCATCATTGTTTTTTTTTCTCAACTTGCTTTCTACTGAAACAAATAGTTCCATTTGTGTTTTTGAGGGGAGGGTTGGTAAAACGTGTCAATTCATTCCAAAAAATTGAAGGTCCATACAAAAAAAAGGAGGGAGGGGCGATGTATAAAAAAATACTTTTTGTGTAACATAATTAATGAACGTTCCCCTATCTCCTCGGATCTTAGAATTCATCTGTAGGCATGGAATTAAAAACATTTACATCTTTTAAAACAACGAATTTTGTGAAGCTCCGTACAAAAATTATGGTGTTCTAACATCATCCGCGTTTCTAGTGTTTTGTCTATGAATATCCTCTTTCAATTTGATTATGGAAACATCGAGGAAGCAACCCGTTAATTACTTTAGAAATGAACATCATTTTAAAAAACAAAACTCTCTGCTTCACCGATAATGGCTATCTAACATAAAAAGAGGAGGAAATAAACCTATTACATCTCAAAATCAAACGCATTATCTCAGTTTGCAAACGCTGTAATCTTGATATATGTGTTTGATTAGCTAAAAACAAAATTAATAGGCAAAATTCAATGTGAGGAGAGATGATAGATTTGTACAATTGTATTTTACTAGCAATAGTTAAATCGTTTTTCAATCGACAGAGAATACCGTACTTCTTGACTGTTTTCTTGATAACATCGTCAATGTGACGTGACAGTCAAATTTTAATCGATCATCAATCATAACGCCAAGATATTTAACCTCACGAATGCGATCTATTGTCTCATCATTTAACATAAACGTGTTCAATAACACGGTTCCGTGAAATTACCATGAATTTAGTTTTACTTGTATTTAATTTTTATTGTTTGTACTTCAACTATCTACTAAGAGAACGTAAATCTGCATGCAAATTTAAAACGGCCTCATCAAGGCTTTTTGCTGCAATGAACAACACGGCATCATCAGCAAAAAGATTAATATCACAAAATCGCAAGACTCGTTGCGTGTGCCTAATGCACAGAATGAATAAAATGGGCCCTAATACACTCCCTTGTGATACGCCAAGGCTATTCTCTATTGAAAACACGTTAACAGCTATTACTATTGGAAAAACTTTAACAGCCGGCTTTTACAACAAGATCCATTTTTTTCCACAATAACTAATTGCCGTCACAAGCTTCGTTATATTGAAACTTGAATTAAACTGATTCTTTAGCATAAATAACAACAGCTAGTGTGAATATGATGTGTCTAGACTGTGTCTAGAATGTGCCTAGAATGTAATCAACAATGCGAAACTATGGACTTAACTATGTCGAGGTATAACTTGAGGAAATATTTCAACACCAGACGAAACAACACAAACTATAAAACATTTTATGAAAGCACTCTCTAGTTAACTTAAGTTTTTTTTATATACTCAAACATCTAAACTCTAATCTGAATGTGCATTAGAAAATAAAGAAAAGAAAGAATCATTATTTGTAAATGTAATTGTCTTCGTTGATTTGACGAAATAAATAAATGTTGAGATAAAGATTTGTTTGGATTTCTGTTGAACCTATAAAGTTACTGTGATGATACAAAATTAATTTACGGGTGGCAGCAGGGACTTCGAGGACGCGCTCAAGGTTTTAATGGATTCCCGACCAAAAGGAAACAACAAAATTATGTCAAGTCTTGTTATTCAGTTACGCTGGTTTTGTAACAGAGGTTGTTATAATTTAGATCGCGGATGTAGTTAACATAAGAGAAATTGTAACAAAAAGTCCTCTAGAGATAACACAATTATAACAAACTATGATATAGATATAACATAAACAAAACAAACTTTGTAACAATTTTGTTACGATGTAGCCAAATCCTATCAGCTAGTGTTAGAATTCATTTATTTCTTTGCGCAAATAGTGCCTCTCGGGGCATTATATCTTAATTTGTTATATGTATGTTATAAAATTATCCAGCTGAAAACGTCTTTAACAAAGTTATTTCATAATCAGTAAGTTGTAAGAAGGTTTGTTATAATTTTGTTATTTTTATGTTATGCCCTTCTGATCGGGTTCCGTCCCTATGGGAGTTAACGTGGTGGGAGCTCGGTTTCCCAGCGCTTAGCCTACCGAGGTGTTCCAACCGGCACAATTGAACCAAAGTCAGTGAGATCCTAAATTACGGCATACTGGGCATAGCATCGAATAAGGATACGACATGGATCAACGGATAGGATTTAACGCGCAGAGCAGTCACCTTAAGCGGTGGGTAGTAGGATTAGATGTTACATTCCTGACTTATGCCGATCCGTTTCTGAACACGGTCCCCATGAAGGACCATGTCAACCCAACGGAGGATAAAACAAAAAACAAAAAAAATTCGACGATTACAAAACGCCAGACAATGGAGACAGAGGTGCGATAGTGTTCGCAAGAAGCGGAAAGCTACAGAGGTCACCAGTGCCGAATTCGGAGGTCACTGCAAGTAACAGCAGTGGTAAGTCACCCAGCTGTTCACCCCGCAACGCAACAGTAGCACAACTCGAGGGGACAGTGTTGGGAAGAAAGACGCAATGGCGGTATTCAGTTCAATCGACGAACTCTATGATTATGCAAAGGACACGCACAACGTCCATAAGGAAATCAAAGAGATGGTGACGCGTGTCAAATGGGCCGTGTTTGCAGGCGAACGCGAACAGGACGCACTGAGGATGAGAGCTGAGACTGCCGAACGGGTTCTTGAGGCAACGAAAAAGACATCGGTTGATGCATTGCAGACAACAAAGTAACCATAGAATCCAGAAAGACATGAAGAGGAAAAATCAACAGAAAGTAAAAACGTCAGGAGAAAAGAAGTAGCAGATGCCTAGGCCTCATCGGGAGCGAGGTAAGGGCGGTGCTCTAATTGTTGAGGTAAAAAGTGGAACGACGTATGCTGAACTCCTCCGAAAAGTGTGAGCTGATCCGGAGTTGAAAGAACTAGGGGAGAAGGTGGTGTAAACCGCATACAGAAAGGCGAGATACTCTTTGAGCAGGAGAAGGATCCTGCCACCAAGAGCACAACCTTCAAGACGCGCGTCAAAAAGTCTCTTGGCCAGCAGGCGATAGTTAGAGCTCTCTCACAGGAGACTGTGATCGAGTGCAAGGATTTTGACGACATCACAACAGAATACGACCTGGTGAGGGCGCTGAAGGGGCACTGTGACCTTGAAGATGCACCAATAACATTTCGGTTGAGGAAGGCCTACGGTGGGACACAGACGGGGGCGATACGTCTGCCGATAAATGCAGCCAACAAGCTGTTAGAGTCGGGTCGAGTAAAAGTTGGGTTGTCAGTGTGCTCACGGAGAATCGTCCTTCAACATCCATAGGAATTGGAGAGATGCTTTAAGTGCATGGGTTTTGGTTACCAGGCAAAGGTCCTGACAGATCTGATCTGTGCAGGAAATGAGGGTAGAAGGGTCATTTTGCTATAGACTGCACAAAGTAACCGAGCTGCATGCTTTGCAAAAAAGAAGGAGGAAACGATATAAAAAGACGACAGCAGGTCGGCAGTAATACAGGTTACCCAAATAAAGCTCAATTATTGCGACATAGTACAGCATCTGTTGTGGCAGTCAACAACAGAAACAAAAAATGACTCCCGATAACGGAAACTGGGTAGCAGATAGAGCGGCAATGGCTGCGATACAAGTGTTTGGCAGATTCCCCATCCAGGAAGTAGTGTCCAGTTCATGCTAAGAGTCAAAATCAACGGGAACTTGTATGCAGCTGCTTTGCACGCTCAAGGTGGACCATGGAGCAGTTCCTCCAGATGCTGGATGCACTGACTTAAAAGCTGATCGGAAGAAGACAGGTTATGAGGGCGAACCCAACGTAATGGTTAATATCGATACCTCTCACGCCAACATCACGAGTTCGAATCTCACCCCCGGACAAGTTACGAAAATACCCAAAAAAGGTATTTAAGTGACTACGACGGGAGATAAACCAGCCCAGGGCTGAAAATGACATATTTAAATCTTTTCCAAAACCTAGCTTGTGACATATCAAACTTTATGATTTTGCAAAACTATGCTTAGGAGAACATTCTGAAGATTCGTGCTGGCCCTCCGGAGTCCGTGTTCCTCCGGAAAAGTGGCCATATTCATATCATTACCAAAACCATCAAACTTCATGATTTTGCAAAGCTAGGACGTTTTCAGGATTTCTACCCATACTGGCCACTTGGGGAGACCCTGCGAGATCCAAGTTCCTCCGGAAAGTGGCCATATTCAAACTTTTTCAAAACCTGGCTTGATACACATCAAACTTCATGATTTTGACAAATAGGTCTGCGGAGGACATTCTGAGGATGTCCGACCACACTGGCCACTCTAGCCCTGCAGTATCCGAGTTCCTCCAAAAAAGTGGCCACATTCAAATCGTAACTAAAAGCTGGCTTGCCATAAACTACATGATTTTGCAAAACTTAGTCTTCAGAGGAAAAACCAAAGCATTTTCTCGGAAACTTGATCGTACTGCTTATGCTCGTAGGATAGATTGAACAAAGAAGACCTTGCCTTACTGTCATAATCCATCCGTCCTTTCCATGCTCTTTTTCTGAATTCCGTTACGCTTTGATGCACTAAAATGTGCGCTTCTTTATCAGCTCGACATTATCTTTTTGTAAAAAATGGTTTTGTTGAGGCATGTACCACTAGCCAAAGCAAGCATAGAGCTAATGTCAAAACAGTTATTGTGGTTTCACGGTTAAAAAAAGACAACTGTATAGGTTTTTGTTTTGTTCTATAGTGTGCATTTTGAGTGACTCAAAAACCGATACTTCAAGCATAACGGATCCTGATTCAGCCTGGGTGGAAAAGGATATTGATCCAGAGACAAAGTTTTGCAAACTAATGCAGTTTGATATGTCACAAGCAAGGTTTTGGTAACGATTTCAATATGACTACTTTCCCGGAGGAACTCGAACCCCGCAGGACCTCCCTGAGTGGCCAGTATGGTCAGACATACTCAGAATGTCCTCTGAAGACAAAGTTTTGCAAAATCATGAAGTTTGTTGTGTCGTAAGCCAGGTTTTGGTAAAGATTCGAATATGTCTACTTTTCCGGAAGAACCCGCATCCAACAGGGCCTCTTCAAGTGGCCAGTATGGTTAAAAATCCTCAGAATGTCCTCCTTATACCTATTTTTGCAAAATCACGAAGATCGATATGTGGCAAGCCAGGTTTAGGAAAAGATTTGAATATGACCACTTTTCCAAAGGAACTCGGATCCCACAGGGCCTTTTTCAGTGGCCAGGTTAAAAATCCTCAGAATGTCCTCCTCAGACCTATTTTTTTCAAAATCACAAAGATCGATTAGTAACAAACCAGGTTTAGGAAAATATTTGAATATGGCCACTATTCCGGTGGAACTCGGATCCTGCAGAGCCTTTTCTAGTGACTATAAATTAGAAGAAAAATTAGCAATCTCCATTAATTTGCAACTACCTTTGCTTATCTTCGACAGATACGCGTTTTTTGTCTACAATGTGCAGACTTCTTCAGTGTCTCGTACTAATAACTCGACTGACTCTCGTATTAGTACGAGACACTGAAGAAGTCTGCACATTGTAGACGAAATACGCGTATCTGTCGAAGATATGCAAAGGTAGTTGGAATTAAATGGAGATTGATAATTTTTCTTCTAATTTATAGTTACAAGTATTCCACTAAACAGCTCAAACCCTCTAGAAGTCTTTTCTAGTGGCCAATATGGTCAGAAATCCTAGGAATGTCATCCGCAGACCTATTTTTACATAATCATAAAGTTTGATATGCTATGTATGGTCAGAAATGAAGTTTAATATGCTGCATGCCTGCTCCTGAATCCGAAGTTGTTAAAAGATTTGCAATTGGTTGGATAGTTCCATTGGAATGGTCATTTTAGTTTCCGTGTTAATTTTTTTTCTGTCGGCTTTTTGCAAAATAAAATAAATAAGAAACCCCTCCTTGCTTTGCACTCACTATTTTTTCCTCCTAAAGAGTTTCAACATCCTACTATGAAAACATAATGAAACCTCTTGTATTGTAATCGAAAAAGGCGAATTTGTTCTCTATTAGATACATCCCAAGTAACATTTAAAGTTTTATGAATTCCTACAAGGGTGTTATAAAACAACATCCATAAAACTCTGGTCAAGGTTTATTTGTCTTGATTCATTCCCCCAAAACCTCCTGAAGACTAAAATGTGCCTATTTGGCCCAACCTGGCAGAAGTTCTGAAGAGTATATTTTAGAGGCAGTTCTAGATTGGATTAAAACAAAAAGACTTTATTATGACCGAATTAAAAGCAGTTTGAAAACCATAGGAAACCCACAATAAAAGCAATTTGACATCTATAAAAGCCTCTTTCGTGTCACTTCCTCTAGACGCTTGCCAAAACCACTCAAAACAGTTTTATTCATATTATAATCGTATTCATAAATTTCTTTCACTCTCAACAAATTCATTTTGGCAAAAATAACTCTGGTTGAAAAAAAAGTTTACCCATGCCAAATAAAACGTCAGTATTTTTAAAGTGATATATTTATCTCAGCTTGATTTATAATAATTTATTACTATTTTGAACCTACAGTGCAAAAATTTGAGGTGCAAAATTAAATTCATCGTGTAAAGTGCTTGAAAAGAGCTAAAAAACTAGGTGCGCTACCGAAATACGTTGTACTTTCTACAAAAAAATATTAAGAAAAAGTTTAATTCTTCGTTGTAGATAATTATTTTTCTCAATCACTCTTAACTAACACGTTTGTTTTTATCCCAAATTGACTGCCGTACAACAATCAGCCGTGTCAAAGAATATATATCATAATATATGCAAACTATAAACCTGCATTAAGATGGAAATCAAAATGGCAGCGGCGTTAAAATTGATATTTCATGAGCCATTATTGAAAATGCTGTTTTGTTTTCATGTAAGCATTAATAAATAAATAATGTTTCGAAATGGCATTTATGAAAATAAATATGAGACCAAACTGTTTCTTTCCGACGCTAATTTGCTTTATGCAAGACCGTTTAGCTGCCAAACAGCTTATATGGTAACCAAATTGCTGCCAGAAAAATTTTGGCAGTTCAAGCTACACCAAAAGGACTAAGAAAGTTTATACGAAAGAATATGGGAGAGCAATGCCGTATACCAGGCCATACATGCCTCAAGATTTTTTCATCTGGATGAGAGACTGACTGATGTTGTAGTTTTTTAAACGACCTTGATTGATAGATAGTTAGCAAATTACTATTCAGAATGCTCAATAAGTTTTGTTTATTATTTTACTTAATCGTGCATTTTTTCCACTTTTCTTAGTTTGTTGCCATGCGAATCCATCTTTGTTTAACATTATTATGACAACATTGGTAGTTCATCTTATCATACACTTTATGTAGTGCAAAATGTTACAATAAATGCTTTATGCTCTCGTCCGAGTCCAAATGGCTCAGTGATGGTTTTAATAATGATAAAGCGTGCTTATGCAATATTTTATCATGGCTCTGTTAAACAAACATGAAGGAGCTTTATTATTGAATTACTGAACGGTTTTATGAAAGGATAGAGTACCTCTTCAAATATTTTTTAATGCTTGACTGTTTTAGACTTCACATTCTTTCTAGAAAAGGCTATAAAAACAGCCTAAAGTAAAATTATGAACAAGACATTTTTCGCATCATAGAAAGCTGCTTTTAAACAAATTAGCATGTCTATTGCAATAATAAAACACTCATAAATTTGAACAAAGGCTAAAAGGCAGTAGGATTGTTACTTGGGATAACAGTTAAACAATAAGCTGTGAAGAGAGTTTTGATAGTTTCCAGTTGGTTCGTTTGCTGAAATAAAATGTCTTCTACATTTTCTTTTCTAAATGTCATGACATTTTTTCTACTTTGATATAAGCGAGAGAAAGGGGAATATAACCAAAAGGAATCGAAAAAATAAATGTTTTGTCTTTCATACGACACCGCACACACTGTCTCATAGCAGAAAGCAAAACAAAAAAGAATACGGGATGTTCGTGCTATTTGCTTTTCGCCTTTTGGTCTCACAACATTACAACTAGCTTGAAGCGGGAGGTGTCGGCAACAATTTTTAGCTTTGTGCAGTGACCATTTTTTTCAGAAGTAAACCGTCTCTGAAAAATGTCAACCGTTATCACCACTGGTCTAGAGAGCTTAGACCGCAGCAAACAGAACGTTGCACAGGGTGGTGTTGCAAGTGCCCAGGACCGAATTAAAACGAAAGGTAAGCCCTCTGCGTCAGGTCGGTCCATAAGGATGTCCCGAACCTTGTATAAAAAAAAAACAAAATTTATTTCCGGGCACGTTTTCATGAATTTTTGATTCAAGGAAGATTTGTTTTGTAGTTTTTGTCATCGCCATCTACAATAAGTCCATTTTATTGAATTTGATCAGTAATACTATACATGTAATTATACGCTTTTATCGGAAGTAATGTTTACCTTGTTGTAAACGTCAGAATAAACAGTTCTTATGTACGATAAAAACATGTTCTATGTTTGACAATACAACGGTTTTCATGACATACCATCACAGAGAAGATGTGGGTACTTTTATCATACAATCAAAATACTACGGTCGTGGCTAACTGAGATCAATGCAAAATATAACGATAATATTTCTCGTGTTTGAACCGATCGATTGGCGGAAGGTTTCGTTTGAAAAAAAAATAACATTTTATTTGCTGAACATGAAAAAACATCCTCTTTCAAATTAAATAAATATGTAGTGGCATCAGTTCGTCTTCATTTAAATTAAATGAAAATTAGCGCAGCGCCGTGCACTCAATCGTCTACCTAAACTCGCTGTGTCTGATTTAATTTTTCCGACTCTGCGAAAGCACTCTTCCATCACTGATATAATTACGGGCAATAGAGAGCTCCTCCAGACGAAGTCTACAAGCGCCACTTCCGATGGTAACGGCAAAACTGAGTTTAAATACGCTGATGGGTGAGAGTCGGCGTTTGTTTTTGCTCCTGAGCTCTTCCGCGGCGCTGGGTTCTTATAGCTCGAGCAGCTCCGGCTACGCAGCCAAATGAAACGATGCTATCAAAGCGGGAGTAAATATGGTCATAAATTTCATCAAAAATTTATTCGTTTCCTCGCAGATAGAAAAACCCCCACCCACAAACTTCTCCCACCTGCATTCCGCGTGACTCTTGCTGTTTATCTTATGTGAATGCGAAGAGGATGTTGTTTTGTACTAGTCTTGTTATATTTATAGGGTTCCTCTGTGGTCGTTTTCCTCATGGCTCTGAGCTACGAGTCCTTGTTTTTTGCAGCAACCAAACTGCTGTCGTGTATATATTTCCAGTATTTTATTACAGTCACTGTAGACTACACAGTAGACATTTTTTAGCGCAAATGATTTGCAAAAAGTTAAGACAAAATGAAAATTTCACGGCTATACTGAACTTTAGATTCAATTAACACATTTATTTTTGTTTTTATTTGCACTAGTAAATGTACTGGGATGTTTTGCAAATTTCTACTGTTCCTTATAAAATAGTTGTGGGCAATAAAATGAGGAAAAATCTCACAAAATGAAGCATACTTACATTTTTCGTGGAAGGGTAAGACACCAGCATGCTATCTTACCGCGCTGGCTATATTGCGTTGCTGGGACCCCTAAGGTATAGCTGACGAGTACAGCGTTTCTTACTCAGCCGCTGTTTGAGCGCACCTCCCGTGAACAGACGCTCGGCGTACCTCCTCAATCTGAAGTCAGAGAACCGGCAGTACGCAACCCTTAGTTGGCGGTCTTTGTCATCTGTTGACCCGTGGAAGCATGGTGAACACGAGGACAGAGCTCGTTGCGGGACGCACGCTCCATCACGGTTGTCGACTCACCATTTTGCAGCCCAGTTCAGTCCCGTAGATTTAAGTATCTAAAAACTAGATTTA
This sequence comes from Aedes japonicus, assembly GCA_034211315.2. NCBI lineage: Eukaryota > Metazoa > Arthropoda > Insecta > Diptera > Culicidae > Aedes > Aedes japonicus. The sequence goes on along the minus strand of JASCZW010011179.1, from coordinate 18,271 downwards.
CTTAGACAACTAATTAATTTGTCATATATGTATTTAATGTTGTTAAGATATGATATTTTGGTTCACGTCTGACATCTTGCTAGTATATGATGCTGTATAAATGTAGCAACACAAGTCTTCTATATTTCAAGAAACAAACATATTCAAGAAATGTCAAAAGCCAACAAAACTAGTCATACATGTTTTGTTCGTGTCGTATTGGACCTGGAATGAACGCTTCTGTACTGTATTACTTGACTGTACTGTACTTTCATACTTGAATGACTTATACTTATCAAATGTGTCTTTATATTACATTTATTTTTACCGATGAAACATTCAAGAGCCTAATTTCATGCCTGAACCATGCCAGTTTGATGACAAATTTAAATTTCAGTAGCCAATTCGTTGTACGATCGAGTATTATGTTGCTAATAGGTGTAAAAGGATTCAAATGATTCCATTTTTCACATGTTGGAATGGTCGAGTTGTAAGAAGACCGATCTTGTGAGCTCTCAGTTCATGGTTCAAACCTGGTTTATGAATATCTCTTTGAAACCCGACGACAATTTGTTCTAGGATGCTGGATAATCAGGATTTCTTAATAATCGGAATCAATAATCAGTGCGACAACTGTTTGATTTAGCGAAGAAGAGAAGAGTTTAATAATAAAAACAATATTTGTTTGATATTTGGGATGCTGAAAGTCATCTAAACGACGCAAAAAAAAACTTTGTAGTTCACGAAAGGATCGTGTAGGACGTTGTAGAGGATACTATTTAGCTAAAAAGTACCTCAAATGAACTCAACAAAACCTAAAAAAAAACTCAGAAGACATTTTTGTTCTTCTCTAATCTTGCCGCAAATTTATAATTCCAAATAAATTTTAATGCCTATTAACCTCGAGACGCCCGCGAGTAATCGGTTCTATCCCCCTAACTTTAGTTTTAAGATACCTGATGTACATATTTATCTTAAAACTTGGCTCTGTAAAGTTGATTCGATTGAGCCTGTTCTAATAAATGATTTATATAAGAGATGTCTTAAGACTCATCAAAAGATTGTTGTCATTTGAAGAGTAATCTAGTGTTGTCATTTTTTCAAAGTGTCACTCAGAACTTTACGTGTACTTCAAAAACTAGGAAAGAAGTTAAACATACACTGTGGTGCAAAATTGATCGGACACATTTGATAGCTTCGTAAATTCGCTCGTAAAACTTAAATTAGTATTTTTCACCTTCCATTTTATTGCTTTTCAATATTCGCTCTCTTTTGATACATTCATTTTCACTATTTCAAATTATCTGCAATGCAAAAACAAACGATAATAATTCTAGGATTTTTTTCAATAGAACGAATCTAACAATAAGAGATTCTCTCCTCTCTCGCTCTCTTTCATTTATTACAGCGCCATTATAAAACTTTTGAGGGATTCTTTAGTACAGATAGAAACACAACAGTGTTGGCTAGCATACTCAACAAATAGTAGAATGAATAACTTAAAGCTGAAAGAAGTATGTATAAAAGAGAATGTAATCAAAGAGAGTCTCTCAATGTTAAAGGGTGATACGGTCAAAATTTGGTCAAGGGAAAACGCGTGTAAATCAGTGAAATCGTCTATTTAAAAAATCAAATTAAATTTCTTTTTCAAGTTTATTTAGTATAAAATTCAGGAAAAATATTCAGTTAGGCGTCCGCTTTTCCAAATCCGAATTGCCGGGCCTTACGCTTGACCCCTGCCATCAGATTTTGTACAGCCACCGTGTCCACCTTCTTCGCCGCAGAAAGCCAGTTTGCCTTGAACTGCTGCTCGTCCTTAGCAGTTTTTTTGGTCTTCTTTAGGTTCCGCTTGACAATAGCCCAGTATTTCTCAATTGGGCGGAGCTCTGGCGTGTTGGGAGGGTTCTTGTCCTTGGGAACCACCTGCACGTTGTTGGCGGCGTACCACTCCATGGCCTTTTTACCGTAATGGCAAGATGCCAAATCCGGCCAAAATAGTACGGAACAACCGTGTTTCTTCAGGAAAGGCAGCAGACGTTTATTCAAACACTCTTTCACGTAAATTTCTTGGTTGACAGTCCCGGAAGCTATGAAAATGCTGCTTTTCAAGCCACAGGTACAGATGGCTTGCCAAACCAGATATTTCTTTGCGAACTTTGACAGTTTCGTGTGCTTGAAAATATCTGCTACCTTTCCCCTTCCTTTTGCCGTATAAAACTCCTGTCCCGGAAGCTGCTTGTAGTCGGCTTTGACGTAGGTTTCGTCGTCCATTACCACGCAGTCAAACTTCGTCAGCATCGTCGTGTACAGCCTCCGGGATCGCGCTTTGGCCGTCGTATTTTTGTTTATCATCGCGATTTGGAGTCACTACCTTCTTGTAAGTCGATAGTCCGGCTCGTTTTTGGCTCGATGCACGGTTGTAGACGATACACCCAGCTTATTTGCGGCATCTCGGAGAGATAGGTTAGGGTTTCGCTTGAAACTACCGGCAACTCTCTTTGTCGTCTCAGCGGCTTCCGGTTTTCGATTTCCCCCCGATCCAGACTTCCTGGCTGTCGACAAACGTTCCCCAAACACTTTAATTACATTTGTAACGGTTGATTTGGCAACTTTTAGCGATTTTGCCAACTTTGCGTGCGAGTAGCTCGGATTTTCGCGATGCGCGAGCAAAATTTTGATACGCTGCTCTTCTTGCTTGGACGGCATTTTGACAACTGAAGAGTGAATTCCAAAATCAAAATAGAGCAACATTCTCACACACACACCTTCAAAATGAGGGGTGTTCAGGTTTTTTAAATGCAAAATTGAAAGAAATACGTCAAGTTGATATTGACCAAATTTTGACCGTATCGGCCTTTAGATTCGCCCTAATGAATAAAAACCCTAGAATTATCAAACTAGTTTGAGTGTATGATTTAACGCAGAGACGATTTTTCATTTCACTAATACTACTGCAAAACTCTTGTTAGCAAATTTACCAGAAATTGAAAGTTCACAATAGCCTGCAGGAAGGAAGCATCGGTAGCTCAAAGAAGTAATGTTATTTTACTTCATAAACGCGGGGAAATGGTTCGGAAGATTGCTGAATCCCTGGTATTCCTAAGTCTACGGTATCGGACATCATCTTCCGACAAAAAATTACCGGCAGCATTGAAAATCGTCGCAGATGTGGTCGTCCCCCGGTTCTGTCACAGCAGAACAAACGGTATTTGACACAAGCTGTCAAAAAAGATCCGTTTATTAGTGGCGGTAAGTTGGCAGCCGATATGGAACCCATCGTCGGCAAAACTGTAAGTCGGTTCACCTTCAGTAGAGCCTTGAACGAAATAGGAATCAAGAGTCGCACGCCTAGGGAAATGCCATTTATCAGTGAGCAGTACAGAGTGAAGCGTTTGGTCTACGCCGAGAAGCATGTTAACAAGCCGATGTCGTTCTGGAAAAAAAAGTATTATGGACAGATGTAAGTAAGTTCAACGTCAGAGCTGGCCGTGTTCGAGTTTGGAGAACTGATGGGACCGTTCTAGAAAGAAAAAATATGCGTGGAACTGTGAAACATGGCGGTGGATCAGTTATGGTATGGAGTGGTATGTGCTATGCTGGAGTGGCCACCATGGATTTCATCGAAGGGATATTGTTCAAGGAAGACTACAGGGATATCCTAGAACGTAACATCTCAAAATCTACCAGGAAATATCGACTGTTCAGCAACTTTTTATTTATGCACGACAATGACCCCAAGCACCCCAAGCAACACACAAGTTTTATAACTGTTGAAAATACTTTTATATGACTAGATTTGGTTGTATAGAAGCTTATTCAACATTAAATTATGAAGATGTGTTACTCGGGACAAGGCAAAGCTTGTGACAGAGTTTTTGGCCAGGAAAAACATAACCGTGCTGGATCACCTTCCCCAAAGCCTAGATTTAAACCCAATCGAGCATCTATGAGATGAAATCGGACGAGAACTGCAAAAGAAACATATTTCCAATAGAAAGCAATTAATGCGGGAGATTGAAGCTGTTTGAAACACTCTTCGTCCAGAAGCAACGCAAAACTTGATCGAATCTATGCCAAGACACTTGGCAGAAGTGATCAAGTACAAAGGAGGACGTACACATTATTGATACATTCAAATTATTAAATCGAAAAATGTATTTTCTACATCTTGTCCGATCATTTTCGCACCTTGAATTTTAACAAATGAATCTTTTTTATTTATATAATTCTGTTTATGAAATATTATAATGTATTTAAAATCAAAATGCCAAAAATCTAATCTCAAAAAAGAAAAAGAAACTAATAAACTATTGAACATATTTTTTTGCTGAATTTTATAACCTACTTTACCAAAATGAAATACTTGTCCGATCAATTTTTCTCCACAGTGTAGATGTATTGTGAACTTTTGCGCTGATTGAAAGTTCGGTTTGTACTTGGGAAACGTAAGATTTTTAAAGTTTACAGCAAGTTCTCAACTCAGAACATATGAAAGTGGATTGGAAGAAGGTTGAGTTGAATAGGAACAAGATACTTTTCTTGACCTTTCTAGTTACTTTTAATGTTAATCACGCTTAAAAGAAAATTAAGTTGTGCCTGTACGTAAGGTGTCTTTTTATTCAGCACAAAATTGGAAGTGGAACTAAATTTCAACTAAATGTGGACTTCTGAGTTCTCATCTCTAGTGAAATATTTGTTCCTTGGGAAGTTACTGGTGCCACATGGAATCTGATGAATTTTAAACAACCGTAGGCCGACAAAACGGTTCATCCGTTGTGACGAGAAGAATTCAATTTTGACAATAAGCTTTATTAAGTCAAATTCATTTTTATATTAGAGGGTGTCCCAGAACAAATAAACACGACTTTAAATGAAGATAAGAAAAATGTTTTGTAGGAAATTTTATTTTGGTTTTATGAATTATTTCTCTAAAATGTTTTCTCTCATGAGCATATAAGAAAATCTTATCATCGATAATTAAAAGGCAAGGAACACACTTTTGCCTTAACGTTGGTCGTAGTTTCGGTACAGCCTCTTTCGTTTTTGTTTTAGAAACGTTTTTCCAGTCTTTTGCAAATTTTTCAACGGTATTTGCTTCTTTAACATGTTTTCTTAGATATGCATCGTTTATTCGGAGGATTCGTAAGTTTCGACACATATTGAATTCTATAGGCGTCGAACCATCCTACACACTCAGATAATTTAACAGAAATCTGTAAAATTTTACCGAATTCTCAACAGCTGAACGTTCGCTAATCCGATTTTACAGATTTCGTTAAAATTTTACTGAAATTTGGTAATTCTTTTACCGATATCTGTAAAATCTGTAAAACGAAATCCGTAAAATCGGATTACCGAAAGGTCAGCTGCTGAGAATTCGGTAAAACTTTACAGATTTTTGTAAAACAAGCTAAGTGTGTATGGTGTTTTTCGCAAAATGCGCAGATGCCATTATCATACTTTCTGATGATTGGCAGCAAACGCCAATTCAAGCATTCCCGGATGTAAAGACTGTATTCGATGAAATTTGGACACACAAAATAGGTCACCAAAAATTTTCCTTGAGCCCGATTCTTTTCAAACTTTCTGGAAATAAAGTACTACTAAATGATTAAGTTTTGATATCATTGGTTTATTGAACCTCTTCTCCCAACACAAATGCCCGCACCTTTGCCTTGACCCCTTTTATCAAATTTTGGGCAATTATAGGACCGACTTGCTTACTTATTTTTAACCACACTTTCTTTAGTTCAAGTTCATTTTCTATCAGTTTTGGAGTTTTAACGAGCTTTGCCTTCATGATTGCCCAAAATTTTTCAATTGGGTGAAGTTCCGGAGTGTTTGGAGGGTTGACGTCTTTTGGCACAAAAACTACATTATTTTCTTTGTACCAGTCTAAGACGGACCGAGCATAGTGGCAAGATGCCAAATCCGACCAAAACAGTGTCGGACCATCGTGAGATCTCAAGAAGGGCAGAAGTCGTTTTTGGAGGCATTCGTCCTTGTAGATTTGTCCGTTGATGGTCCCAGAGGTGATGAAGGGCTGACTCATTTTGCCACATCCGCAGATCGCTTGCCAGACAAGGAATTTTTTGGCGAATTTCGACAGTTTCTTCTTCCGTACACTCTTACGACGTAGTGTTCATGTCCTGGCATTTGTTCGGTGTCGGTTTTAAGGTAGGTCTCATCGTCCATCACAATGCAGAACGGTTTTGTGAGCCACTCCCTGTACAGTTTTCTTGCACGAGTTTTGGCCACCGAGTTCTGTTTATCGCTCCGGTTTGGTGCCTTCTGGACCTTGTACACATGTAATCCAGAACGTTTCATTGTTTTCTGCACAAAACAAACTGACACTTTCGCCTTTTTCGCAACATCCCTGATCGAAATGTTGGGATAACGCTTAAATTGGTTCAATACCATCCTGGCCTTCTCCGGATTGGATGTGCCTCGTTTTTTGCCACTACCATTTTTCCGCTTGGTTGTCTTACGGACCTTGAACGTTTTAATCACATGAGATACGGTTGAATGTGCGATTTCGAGCTGTTTTCCGATCCATCGATGAGAAGTGTTTGGGTTTTCGAAGTGAGTGCCCAAAATTTGTTGGCGCACTATTTCTTCATTCGAAGCCATCACTGAAATCACTCGACCGATTTTCACGAAACTCATTACACAATTCACACAACACAATGAAATACATTCCGTTGAAATTTCAATAATTTTTACCCACACGCTAAAAAGTTACGAACAATTGCGTATGTCCAAATTTCATCGAATACAGTCTTTACGTGTCAGTCTTCATTGTCTTTGATGTCACAAACGGCCACATTCTGCATTTGCAAATAGCTTGCCATACCATTAAATTTTTACCGAATTTCTTGGTAAGAATTTACTTATTGAAATAATCGACGTCACACCTGCAGCCTGTAGCTGTCTGCGCAAAACAACCACGTTGCCTGGGACGTTTACTCAATAAAAAGAAACTGTGATGCTAGAAAAAAACCGTTCAATAAGCCGTTCGTTTGGACAGCAATCAGTCTTAGCTAAATAACCATTTCCACGTGCGTTGAATCGCTTTCCAAGCTTAAAAAAAAGTTTCCTTGGAAAATTTTTCAGAGACTGATTTTATTTTAAGGGGACAAAAGTTCTTTTCATCAGATTTTTCTTTGTAAAGTAAAGTTTCACCTTTTACAATATTATGTGAAATTAAAACCACGGGTGCAAAAATATAGTATCATCGATCGAGCTAAAGTCTTGCCCAGTTGTTATAGGACCCAAAACGATCCCAAAAATCAAAGTGGAACAATTTTTTTTTCTTACATCCGTGCCCATGGCTAGTGCATAGTTACTTGCAATGAACCGCTGGCTGTAAAGATTGTACTCGAAAAAAAATATGCAAAAATACTTTCAGTGATTAAGTGTTCTGAAGGAGTGTTTTATGAAATTATTTAATGCGAGATTTGAGCCATTCAAGGTGGGTTATCCTCACGACGGATATTACAAATTTTTGTAGCTTGGTAATGAGTGGCCACAATAGCATCCTTACTGATGGTTTGAATCGGTCCTCAAACTCAACGTTTTAATAAGTTCATGTATTCCATTGAATTGAACCACCCCACCTGTGGTAGTGACCCCAACAGCAACCATACTGTTAGTTTGAATCGATGTCGAAATTCAAATAACTTTAATGTGCATCTCTGAGAATAAACCAAGGAAGGAACATAGTTAAACGTCTGATTCGCTGTTGACGTCAGTTGAATTCAGTTTACCAAAACGGCTCCCGCTGTGTGATTTTTCGTGGAAGTGCAGAACATGTTTCGGCTTCCAACAAAACGAGTATCACGTCAACATATTCCTACCGCTTTCCTTATTTGATCTGCATTCGGGCGAGGCCTTTGTTGGTATTGTCTTAGTTTGAGATCACCCGTTTCTACACTACTGAGAATTTATGCTAGTCAAATTTTGGTAGTCCAAATTTGGAAAACGTGACAATCCATACAAAACAATTCAAAGGTCCATACAAAAAAACGTGAAACTTGGGGGGAAGAGGGGTTTGGTTTTGAAAATCAACTTTTGCGTGACATAATTAATGGACGTTCCCAAACCTCTTTTTGGAAATTGAGTTCCGTCACATGTAGACTTTAGGAAGTGTAAACAAAAATTTCACATCGCTAAAACTGTTCTGTGCCTCTGGTTGCATATGGGCACGATCAAAGAAGTTGCTGTCCACTACTAGGGTCGCATGTTGGAAGATATCTCCATTCTCAAAACATTATAATTTTATCTATACGTACGTACTTCACGCTCTAAAAACATAATTAGTAAAAGTGCGTCTTAGATGTTATCTGGTTCTCTGCTAAATAACATGTTTGTTGTACTAGTTCTGCAAAAAGTATGGCTGCTTCGCGGCTAAAATCATTAAAACCCATACGCCTCTTGGTGACCTTACTTATAGTTAACATTTAAGGGAAACATTTCTGTAGGTTTCGTTATCGGTTAGATATCAACTCGGAACAATGATTCATGGTGAACGTCTTTGTTCTCTACATTGGGGTGCAATTTAAAAAAAATCGCATTACGACCATCACGAAAAGTGGTCAGATTTTCATCGTTGATATCTCAGCCATTTTTCAAGAGATTTTCAAAATGTTTGCACCAATCGATCGGAAATATTATTCACATCAAGTTTAGTATATGAAAATATTGATTTTGAGCCACATACTACTGAAAAAATATCATAAATCTTTAAGCCTAGTCTTGAAAAGTATATTAACCCCTTCAGGCCTTCAAGATCATTTATGACCCAAAAAATGGAAGTATAAAATTTCAGACTGAATAAAAGTTTACAATATTCTCTGCAAATTTGTTCTACATCAATTATTTTATCTGAAAAATATAAAAAAAGCATATGAGTTAAAGGTCTAACTGACGGCATAGAACATCCTGAATATGAAGAAGTTCGGCAAAAAAATAAATGCCTTATTAATTGTATAAAACGTTGTTTTGGAATATGAGTACATATCCATACGTATAATAAATTGTTTGGTGATAAACTAAACACTTTTGTATCTCTTTAGGATATACTAGGTTATCCAAAATGCCCTTAAGTTTAGAACTTCGGATCTACAGTTGTAACAGTAGCTTTTAGGGCAAAATTTTATATAGTATACTTTCAAAAATTAATGAATTTCTTGGAAGGTCAACAGTCATTATTTGATAATTTTGTGATGTTCAAGGTCATCAAAGCTGTCCTTGGAGTTCGGAACTTAAGATCTACAGAAGGAACTTTTGCTTTTTGGGCTATGTAAAGTAATGTTTCAATTCAACCATATACAGTAAATATTTTAGACCGTAAACAAACATTTCGTAATAAACAGGGATGAACGAGGCCATCCAAAATATCCTTGAGTTCAGAAAATAAGATCCACAGTTGGCACTGTAGGTTTTGGGAGTATGCAAAAGAACAATATGTATTTAACGATATTATTTGACACTTTGATTGTTATTTTTTGTATTCTTCCCAGCGCGGAAGTAACGATCTTTGATGAAGTTTGCAGCAGCAGATAATTTCTCATCTCCATGCGAAGCGCTAGAGTGGGACAGTAATTTTATTGCTAGAACGGATAGACATAGAAGAAAAGTGTATTGATAGATCCGTATAGGGAACGGCAGGCTTTGAAGAATTGAACAGAATGGCACTATAACCCTTTGTCATACTACCCCATGCAGGATAGGCAAGGGAGAAATCCCTTTGACTGACAAAAGGTTATGCAACCGATCAGGCTCTTATACTACCTATTGCTTGTTTCTAGTTCTAGCGATTTGTCCCTCTCCCAATACTGCCTAACACTGGGTGATAAATGTATTAAGTACTTTAACTAAACAAACAAGTTTGATCAAATTGAATTAGTAAAAAATTAAATAATTAAGTAATTCAAATGAATTGTAACTTTGAATAATTAATCGTAACGCCATTTCTACAAGGAAAAACATATGTAACAATTATAACAAGACGAATGTCTTATGTTACTGATTAGTATTGAATAAATAATAATAAAAATAATAAATTATCTCCCGCTGTTGGGTTTATTTTTAGCATGCACCTGCCTATTTCACACATTTGCTCTTCTCGTCATACCATAACTTATAGATCTCCGGAGAGAACGACGGTGAGTGGTGCAAATACTGATCCCCACCAGTATTAATTAATGGATTCCCCCATTATGGGCTTTTTACACTTTTGACAAGAAGAGCAAATGTGTGAAATAGGCGGTGCATGCTAAAAATAAACCCAACAGCTGGAGATAATTTATCACCCGTGTTGAGCAGTATTGGGAGACGGACAAATTGCTAGAACTAGAAACAAGCAATAGATAGTATAAGAGCCCGATCAGTTGCATAACCTTTGTCAGTCAAGGGATTTCCCCCTTGCCTATCCTGCATGGGGTAGTATGACAAAGGGTTATGTGCCTGATCGGATACTACCGTTCAAATGCCCTCCGCTCGTTTTCAAACTAACATCTTTCCAATTTTCAAAGCCTGCCGTTCCCTATACGGATCTATCAATACACTTTCTCTTCATGTCTATCCGTTCTAGCAATAAAATTACTGTCCCACTCTAGCGCATCGCATGGAGATGAGAAATTATCTGCGGCTGCAAACTTCATCAATATTATTTGAATAGTTTGAGGCGGACACAAAGCGACAATCTTGGGATATTCTTGGTTGTCCAAACTGCCCTTATGCTCAAAACATAAGATCTAAAGTTAAAACAGTAGCTTTTTAGGCTATTTAAGATAAATCTATGTGTTTTCAAACATATTCAACGAATCTTTTGGAAGGTCAACAGTCAATATTTTATATTTTTTCTGATCCTCTTGGTCATATTTTTTTTCATTTAAACATGCTAGGTCGTCCAAACTTGCCTGGCGTTCAGAACTTAAAGCTACCCTGTGTATTGCTGTGTATAGCTGTAACTGTAGCTTTCTGAACCAAACAAAGTAACAATATGTATTCGACCAATTAAAATGAGTCTTCTGGAAGGTAAACAGGTATAATGAGATATCACGGGATGTTCTAGGTAACTAAAACTGGCCTTAAGTTCCGTAGTTAGGATCTACAGTCGTAACAGTAGCTTTATAACCTATGACCGGTGACGATATGCATTCAAACACATTCAATGAATCTTCTGCAAAGTTACCAGTCCATTATCAGGTTATCTTAGGGATGTTCAAATTCATAAAAACTGGTTTGAGTTCAGAACTTAAGATATACCGTAGAAACTGTAGCCTTTTGGGTTATACAAAACAACAATAAATATTCAGAAACATTCAATGAAATGTCTACAGACATCATAGGATTATCTTGTTAGTTTTAGGTAATTCAAAACATAATCTCCACAATTTGTAACAGTATCTTTCTGGGCTATAAAGCTAAGTTAGTTTTTTGGCATGAATATCCCACGATTATCTCACAATGTCTGTTGGTCTTCCTGGGCATTCATTGAATCTGTTTGAATATATATCATAACATTGTTAAGCAGCTGTTACAATCGTAGTTCTTAAGTCAAAGAATACTGTCACTGTACAATCTGAATGACGTACAGTTAGATGCGTAGTCCACGTCATTACTCCGAATAACTCAAAGGCACTGTGCCTTGCAGTGTTTTTTAATTTATCCGAATCTCCATAGTACGGTGGTGAACGAATCTCTCTTGATCGATACGAAGGTGGATGTCACTATAGTGGTTTAAATCATTATTTCCGATCTACACCATTCAATCGATTTCACATCAGGTGCTTTGGAACTTTGCACACTTTTCTGGTTTTCTCACAGTAATTCCTACAGTTTGTTTACTATTTTCATGGCGTTATGTCGTCATAACAATGCCTAATACACAATATCTCTCCAACTTTCTCGATTCATGGCTGCTCTCCTTCAATCTCGTGGGCACCTTGTACTAAATCTTGCTCCACTTAGTCTATTCATCTTGCTCGTTGCACCCATCGTCGTCTTGTGCGCAACCCGGATTCCTATCGATCACCACTTTTGCAGGAGCGTTGTCTGGCATTCTCGCATGTCCGGCCAGCATATGCTTCCAGATTTGACCACCTTGCGAATACTGGGTTCATCAGTGAGTTGTGCGAGGCTCATGGTTCATCCTCCGCCCTCTGTTCTCCGTTTTCCTGCAATCGACCGAAAATGGTTCTGCAACACCCTTCGCTCAAAACCTCCGAGTGCTCGCAAGTCCTACTCGGCATTGTCCATGTATCATTCCCGCAGAGAACAATCGGTTCTTTTTAGAGTTGTATACAGGATACACATCGTACGGGAGTTGAGTCTGTCTGACTGCAGTTGCTTGTGGATCTGGTTGTAGGCGCGACTTACACTGATATCCGAATATCACGACTGGTATCATTGTTCGCAGTAGCTAGAGAGCCGAGATAGATAAGTTCGTCGAATACTTCGAACTCGTCGCCGTTAATTGTACACCGCTACCTATTCGGGCTCTGTCGTCCTCGGTTCCGCTTGCCACTTCGTCTTAGACGTATTTATCTTCAAACTGGTCTGGTTAGCTTTCCCGGAAAACCATTCTCGTCCATGATCTTCCCACAGTTATAACCATGGAAATTTTTAAAAAGGTAGGCAGTTCATTTTTCAACCAATTGAGCTCAAATTTTGGTAGAAGAGTCAAGAACTGCGTGGGGAACTTTATCGATTGAAGGATTGAAGCTGAAACGACATTGTCAACCAACCCAACTACCAAGCATGTTTTAAAACATCAAGTAAAACAATTAAACGTGAATTTTACATTTTCAACCGGCAAATACAGCTAGAATTTACAAAATGAAACAAGCATTAACGAACATGCAAAACCCTTCGAGACCAGCGTTGCACCATACTTTCACATTTAGGATCGGTTTGCAATCAGAGTCAGGCGACAGATTTCCCGCGCTACAGCCGCTCAATTTTCAGTTTTCGTACAATCAATTTGTCCCGGCAAGACAAAGACGATTGGCTCACATGCATAATTCATCCCGGGAATTCGTCTCTCAGCACCTGATTACCATAAAAGAATGTTCTTTCCGCTTTGTCTTCCGGTTTCCCTACACCCATATCTTTCAACGGAGCAGCCAACGGAGTTGTCTTTTCCTCACCCGGATTACGGCGCTGTGCACTTATTCTATTTTTTGCTCTGCTGTAAGAGATAAGGAAAATCAGCACATGCCAAGCGACCGGGGTTGTTTATGATACATCTTCTTCCAGTTTTTCTCGCCTGTTTTAACTTACGGCTGCTAGCGGAGATGCCGAGCTTGGCCTCAGGACCGGGACCTCCAGTTCCCCGCCAACGGCACACATACAATACAAAAATCAAAATCTTACAACACCGTCCTTGTCATCCAACAAGACGTGCACTCGGCGCCTACCAGCTATGCTATACCACAGTCGTCTGAAGTCGCGTTTCGATGTGGCATGGCAGCAAACTGACGCTGCCAATAGACGTACAACCGTTTAATAAGAATTTCAGAATTTGAACCACATATTATTGTATATTTTTGGACACTGATTACGGCCCAACGGTACCGGCCGCCGAGAAAATGCGTGCTCAAGCCATGCCGTTTTAGATGCATCGTGACGTCGTCCCTTCGCTTGCATGGTTCAGAACTGTGTCAGCCACGCGAAACTCCACACCAGCAGGAGTAGCGGGCGGCTGCGGCACACAGTCACCACAGTGTTTATATCCGCATGTCCTCGAAGTCGCCCGTGCGCCTGTCATACGGCGTCAGCGTAGTCGTGGCAGGAAAACGATTTTGAATAATTTTCCTAATCATAACGCTCCGTCCGGGTGATCACGCAGCGTGTCCTGCTGGTAACCTCAACAAAGATACAGCACAGCAACACACACAACAATCTTGCCACTCGCCATGCGCGAGAAGAGTGACAGCATTGTAGTGATTCCTGGAATTGGGACAACCTTCTCGGGATGAGAGATGCGTGCGGCGAGCTAACCTGCGCAGCCGATCAACGATGGGTGATGAAGGAAAGCAAAAAGAAAAACCAAGGGAATATGAGTGACAAAAGATTATCATGATTTACAGACATTCTGCCGGACATGTACACGATGGGTGGCTGGATTTTCGGAGGCGGGTGTGATTAGGGTCAACCAGAAGGTAGCAGCTGATTGAATCTATGGTGGGCAACTTGCAGGTTTCCTGTAGGCACTACGTGTGTGTGGATAGAATGCATTTGCACAAAGAAAGTGGTCATCCACAGAAAACGAGTTGATTTGTGTGAGAAATTATTAGATTTCCATCTGAAAATTGCACGAAGGAAAATAACTGAATACCCAAATTTTGATATTGCTAACAGGTCTTGGTATTTCACAGCCTCGACTCGGAGAGTTAAAGCAGCCTAAGCGAAATAATCAAAGAATTGCAAGCTTGAAATATCTCTATAATAACAACACTTTTTTATTTTAGCCGATTACCCGAGCAGGAGACAACAACATACCACCTGCTAATTTTGATCTTGATAACTGGCCTAAGGTATTGAAGAGCTCAGATTAAGAGGTAAAATAGTTAATCAAAATAACCTCAAGAACTGCAAGGAAAATACTTCTCCATCAACAGGCACCCCAGAAAGTAATAGATACCTGCAACGAATACCTAAGAGAAGTACTATTTTGGTAATACCTTACCTCCCAATTTGGTATTCACGCATAACATTGTGGGAGGAACAATTTGCGGTATTATCCTTCAGGTATTTTACCTGGCTAATCTTTCAGCTCAATATATACCAGGCCAAGCTATCAAGCTGTTCAGTCCTGCTCGGGTAGAGCGTTGTTGAGGACCACGAGGTAACCTTCCTCGAGTGCTGGACAAAAAAAAACTTCCACACATAGGAAATTAGCGTCGTAATATTGACCCGGATTTCCAACCCTTTCCACAAATCTATGAAATTTCGTGGTGCAGTTCTCGGCATGCACTAGTGGTAGAAAATCCCGATTCCAGTAACATAGGCCACTGAAGCATCTGCCACGAAGGAAGGAGGATTTTGATTTCGATGCGCGAATATAACAGCACACAAAACATTCCAGACTAGTTGCAGAGAGTTGCCGCCATGTGACCGAAGTCTCTCAGTATGGTACAAAGAGTCGGCTTTTGACGCTGGCAACATTAGTTCCAGCTTTTTCCTGAGATGGTGCTGCTGTCTATCTTGGCAAAATTAAGCTCTGAAGAGAGTTGCCGTTATCTGCTAAGTTTATTAGAAAGATTTCAGCCGTTTTCTGACACCCATCATGTTATGATTGTTGTGTACAGTGTTCTCCCCCATTCACGGAGCAACGGTCTACTATGTATGTCGTAAAGGAAGAAAATAATATCTCACATCAATGTGACTGCCCAGGAGTTGACACTATTTTTGAAATAGAACAAAGATGTGAACAAGTGCATTGATAGTTCCGTTAGAGCACTGTGCATTTTTGTGAACATTGAATAGAAGCGGTTTGAATCATGCGTAGTTTGAAGTCTCAAACCCAAGTTTTGGGAAGCAGTCTCTCCGTGCTCCCAGCACCATTTGCAAGTGTGAAGAAGATATTTCCTGTTAGAACCACTTCTAATGATAGTAATGTGAGCATGACCAAACACACATTCTTTTGCCAGTCTCAGGTGGCAGATTCAGTCCCGCCTACTGACTTAACACCCACTTTGGGGATGCGGCAGAGGATTGTTTTGTTTGCTTCGAAACACTGCTTTGCAAATGCTCTACTTTTCAATTTCAAACTACTACAGAAAAAAAATTTAACAGGTGCGTAGAAAATCAACCTCGTTTAATTTCAAGTCCGAAGGGAGACGTAAACCACGAAATTGTTTGCAACTACTATCTCCATGCGCCATGGCAGTACAACAACGTTGGCATTCTTTCATACTACAGGCTACATTCAAGCGTTATCTGGCCATAGGATGTAGTTATGAAATATCCCATTATTTTCAGCCAACTCAGCATGCCCTCTGACAGTGCATTAGATAACGCAGAAAATTAAAAGGTTTATTTCTATTTCTGCAACTTCAATTGAGTTCCCACAAATCTGCGGTGCTCTAACGGGACTTTCAATCAATTTCTCTTCACATTTTTTGTACTGTTAAAAAAATACTGTGCAAATTGTTAAGGCTCCAGGAGCGTCCGCATGGTGATTAGAAGGTTATTTCTTCTCTTAACAAATCATCATCAACATCAGTTGATGATCTTGCCGCGAGAGACAGCGCTGCAGGCTATCTTTGTCAAATGAACCTCCTAGACTCATTTCTTACTTCAGCAAAGATTCTCTCATTGTGACATTTGTCGGCTTTCCGGCGTACCTTACGCATGATTAGGTTTCAGAGCTTTCAAAGCAGAGATGGAGCTGTAGTTTATGTTTTTTCAAATTGCTTTCTGGAGTGAGGATAACGACAGCATTTGCGTAGTACTATCTTTCATCGTTACTCATTTTTTTGAACTGATATGCAGTTCTGAGATGCCACTTTCTGTGCAAGGTTATTGAAATGCCGAGGATCGTCTTACGATATTGTCATGTAATTGGGATTTTGCTTAATAGAAATGCTCAATTGCGGAAACACCGTCGTTTCCGCCAATTGCTGTGTCCGCAAATGTGTCCAGATGTACATAAAAGGCATCACCAGGAGTTGTCATGCAAGATTCCAGTCCACTTAACGTGAAGATTTCGTTTTATTTTTTTAGTTAAAAAGATTAAGAAACTTTTTAAGCTAACCAAGGTTTTTAAGATTTTTTAGTTTTTAAAAATGAAAGTATTACTTAAGGATCCAACTTTTTACCAATCTTATTGTCAATGTGTCATTTTGAGTCATTAGCCAAAAGAAATGCTTTCATCACCAAAGATATTTCAGGACCACGATATTCAATGGCTCATTTGTGTTTATGCTCCAAATAATTTTTTGAGATAATTTAAATTTCTCAAAGATCTTCGCATACGTTTGCATTGATGTTTTCATCTTCCTGCGTTTTCCAGATATTCTTCAGTTTGCATTCCTCAAAGGATTTTTTTCAGAATTGTTTCTGGTATTATTATTATTTGTGACAGGAAGTTTCTGGAGGAACTTTTGCACTTGTATTTAAGGAATCTCGAGTGGACACACCTTCAAAGAACTGACACAAAGCAAAACATTATGGTTATTCTTAGTAATTCGAGAAAATCTTGATATATTGAAGATATCCATCATTGCTTCCATCATAATTACTAACTTAAATTATTACTATCAATTAGCGTCTTACTTTGGTGGAATGAATTTTAAACCTTGTCAGACGTCTGTATGACCAAAATTACGTTATCTGAAATTATTTCAATAACTTCCTCATATTCACACCAGTTATTGTTCAACTTCCGCAAAAGGTTGAATTACTAAATTCAAGTATATGAATATCCTACAGAATTTTTGTACCACACCACACGCGCAAACTTAGAAGAAGCTACATATTCACGCAAGAAACAGTAAATAATGAATGATGGTTCTGATAGTTATGCTCAGGCCATCGGATGATTTTTTCGTTATCTTTATTTTATCCAATGCGCAGCCCATATATTTTTTAGCAGCATTGAAAATTGTTCCATTCTGATAAAACTGACGCGCGCGCCTTTCAGGGTTTTTGGATCAGATGAAGCATCGTTAATGATGGTTTCGACCATCCGTCACAAGCTGTTGAAATGAGGATCGTCCTCATATGATGTAACATCAAATGTACTTCAAGTCACTCTTTGGCTGTATAAGTACAAGCTACGCGCTTATATGCTTCTGCCATTGGATCTGGAACAGTTGATGCGGATATTTTCTTCAAGACTGTTTCAGTTTACCCTGCACATTCACACAACCCAGGTGTAACAGTATCTTGGAATTGAAGCCTTTAGTTCTGCATTCCAGCCACTTCAGATGGATATCGTTGGTTTATTCAGAGTATTCCTGGGAAATCAGTTTTTGAAAACCATAATCAAGTCATGCAACTGTCATAATGGAAACTCCTGTTGTTTTTCCGTTCCAATCCAACTGCGGAAGCAATCCAATGTCATCTAATTATCCGCGATGATGTGCTTACTTTTGAGCTGGCGTACGTACCCTACTACCGAAAAAACTGGAACAACAGTATTCTTCGCTCTGCGCTTTCAAAACCCAAAGCAATTGGCAGAATTTTTCTCATAATATTTCTGTTTGGTGGATGATTACCTTAAACACTTGATGGATTTAGAGAGTTTTGATTGCGAGAAACATCTTCGTAGGAAGTCGGA
>JASCZW010011178.1:0-33019 GCA_034211315.2 Aedes japonicus | reverse complement strand
TAAACAATAAAACAATGTAAATAAACAACCTCCTTTTTAAACTGCTAAAATTGTAATTTAATGAATTTCAGTGTCTCAGTGTTTTTATCTCAATAAATAGTTTTTTTATATTTTTCATCCGCGGATGTTAGAAAAAACCACGTAAGCAAAGAGGGTGATATTCCATCAGCAGTACGTTATGGAAAATGGAAACAACGTGAGGAGAGCCGCTGCTTATAAAATTTTGCACGAGGAAACTGTAAACAACAAAAATCAACCGCCACAGATTTGAACCATTGAGGTTCGGATCAATGAAACAATGTCTTTTTTTGATGACGATTATATGAACTACCATCTAAAGGGTGTTTCGATCAAAATTTGGTCGACTTAAACTTGACGCATTTCCTTTCATCGTGCATTTACATTTTTTTTTCTCACCCCTCATTTTGAAGATGTGTGCGTGTAGCATCATGCCTCTATTTTGATTTTGAGATAAGTACTTCAATTATCCAAATGCCGTCGAAGGAAGAGAAGCAACGCATCAGGATCAGCTGACAGCCAGGAAAGCTGTATCGGGAGGAAATCGAAAGCCGGAGGCCACAGAGACGACAAAAAGAGTTGTCGGCTGTTTCGAGCGGAATTCCAACCTCTCCGTCCGAGATATCGCAAAAAAGCTGGGAGTGGCACTTTCTACCGTGGATAGAGCTAGAAAACCAGCTAGACTGTCGACTTACAAGAAGGTGGTGACTCCAAACCGTGACGGTAAACAAAATACGTCGGCCAAAGCACATGCTGACGAAGTTTAATTGCGTGCTACAGGACGATGAAACTTAGGTCAAGGTAGCCGGACGGGGAAAGTTCGCGAAGAAATATCTGTACCTGTGGCTTGAAGAGCAACGTTTAAATTGCGACTAGAATCGTCAAGCAGGAAACTTATCTGGGCGAGTGCCTACGATAACGTCTAATGCCTTTCCTGAAGCGACACAATTGTTCCGTTCTATTTTGGTCGGATTTTGACGGCAAAATACAGGCGGACAAGTGTAAGCACCAGTGGAAGATTCGGACACGGATACAACTATGTAAAACTCGCGAAGAAAAACGATTAAAAAAGGTGGTTTTATTCATACACTTGTTACTTACGAGAAAGCACGTTTTTGAATGATGCAATCGCTGTTGCTGTCAAAAACAGATCTGTTACCAAGGTACTCACAAAAAAGGTGTGCACGCCAAAGCGCGTACTGCTGGGTGCAAGGATGAGTAAATAACAGGTAGGGACAAGCAGTGCTACCAGTTCCACACTCCCCCTCAATGCAATGTCCTTGCTGCTAGGCAAGTCCCAGCATCTCCAGGAACGCCTGATGCTTCTGAGGCCCTAAGGGCTTCGTAAAGATGTCAGCTAACATTTGGTCTGTGGGGCAGTACTCCAGCATTACCTCCCCTTGATGACACAACTCCTGGATGAAGCGTTCCCGAGTGTTGATGTGCATTGAACGCCTATTGCTTCACTCTGTCCTGACGAAGGCATGACAACCTTCCCTTACGATGGTTGCTCTAGTTTGTGTTTCGTCGAAGTCGCTTAATAATTGACGAAGCCATACGGTCTCTAGGCAGGCCTCACTCAATGCATAGTATTCGGCCTCCATTGACGACAATGTGACACTCGGTTGGTGTCGGCTAGCGCAAGAAACTACACCTCCACTGAATGCAAACACGAACGCGGTCGTCGACTTCCTACTTTCCAGATCGCCCGCCCAGTCAGCGTCGGCAACTCCTGATCGGGCTCACCGCCTAACTTCAAGTAATAGTCCTTCGTCCCCTTCAAGAACCGAAGGACCCGCTTGGCAGCCGTCCAATCGGAATCGGTCGGTGTTGCGAACTTTCGCCCGAGAATAGCCGCAGCAGCAGCTATGTCAGGCCTGGCAATAACAGCGACATACAATAGTTCACCAGCAAGGCTGCGATACTTGGTTGGGTCACTCAAGACACCACTCGAATCCTTCGCCTTCACGTATCCAACATCCATCGGTGTTCTTGTTACTTTCGCTTCAGGCATGCCGTTGTTTTCGATTAACTTATCGATGTAGTTCATCAATCGCACATGGTAAGCTTAATCCTTCACGATGATCTCCATTCCTAGGAAGTGTGTCGGTTGGCCCAAAGATGTGAGCTCGACCTCCGCGTTGAGATAGTCAAAGCATTTCATTAATTCTCTTTCATCCGTTGATCCCAGGAGAATGTCGTCGACATAAACAATCAACAGCACTCGTACGTCTCCCACCAGCTTCGTGTAGAGGCATGGATCTGCACCAGACCGTTTGAACTCGTTATTTTGCAACACGTCCTAAAGTCGCTTGAACCAGCATTGAGCGAACTGTCGAAGTCCGTAGATGCTTGCTCTTTAGATGGCAGACCAGTTGCCTCTGTCCCGGCTGTGTGTATCCTGGTGGTTGTCGCATGAAAACATTCTCGCCAAGGCTGCCGTACAGATACGCCGTCTTGACGTCCAGGTGACGAACAATCAATTTCCGCTTCGAAGCTACAGCGAGGAATGTTCGCAGAGTAGCTTGGCGAGCCACAGGTGCGAAAACTTCCTCGAAGTCCTCTCCGTAGCGCTGAGTATGGCCTTGTGCGACAATGCGGGCCTTATACTTGACGATTTAATTCCGTTCATTGCGTTTGATCTTATATACCCATTTAGAACCGATCGTTTTTCTTCCAGGGGGTAGCGGAACAAGCTCCCATGTTCCATTATGCCGATGGGATTCCAACTCGTCGTGCATCGCACTACGCCATTCCGGTATCTCGATCGCTTGCTTGAAGTTGACAGGCTCGCTCATAGCGCACGCTGCTATTTTCGCAGTTTCCAACTCGAAATCTTCGAAGTAGCGCGGTCTGATACCTTGGTTCTGCCGTTGAGATCGCCGAACTTCTATCTCGTCCTCGAAATTCCCTGACTCGTAGAACTTTTCAGCTTCTGATTCTCCGCCAGGATCCTCATCTTCGAACGGAATCGACTTGGTATCTTCATCACTCGACTGAATAACTTCTACGGATGTAGAGCCATTACCAAGCTCGATGAAACGAGCATCACGACTCACGATGACGTTGTCCGTTCCAGGCACCAGGAAGCGATAACCTTTTTGATCCATACAATATCCGACGAACTTCAGCTTACGCGCCTTGCTGTCAGGGTTTGCTCTTTTGACGTTTGGCACGTGCACGAACGCCTTACTTCCGAAAATTCGGTTGTGGCTCAGATCGGGCTTCGTACCTCACCATAACTCGAAAGGTGTCTTCGGAAGCGACCGAGAAGGCAATCTGTTCTAGAGATACGTAGCCGTAAGGATGGCCTCGCCCCAGAATCGTTTGAGCATGCATGTAGCCATCTCCGAAAGCGCTCTTTTATTCCGTTCAGCCACGCCGTTCTGTTGGGGTGAGTACGGTGTGGTGAACTGGGGCTTGATTCCTTCATGTTTATAGAACCGGTGTAGATCGTTGTTATTAGATTCCCCACCCCCAGCCGAGCGGACTATTGTTGGCTTCCGGTTGAATTGGGTCTCGGCCCACCGTACGAACTCCTTAATGCACTCAATGGCTTCCGTCTTAGATTTAAATAAGTAAGGAGTGTATCGAAAATAAGCTATCCACAAACTTTCTTTCAAATTACATTGAAAACCGATATTTTATTCATACAAAAAATTGATCCTGTATTGTACGAGGTTAAACTTGAACATAATGAAGACCGGATGAAATTTAAGTTATTCCTTCACGAATTATCGAAGTTTGGATCGAATGCTCTTCATCAAGTTCCGGACAAGTGTTGCATCGCATTTTTTGGACGCTTGAGCCCATATTTTTTTGAACTCCTGTATGTTCCCAGCTGCCTTACCAGTCTTCTTCAAGACCCTCTTCACGATTGCCCAGTAACGTTCGATGGGTCGAAGCTGAGGGCAGTTTGGTGGATTGATATTTTTCTCAACGAAATCTATACCCTTTTCCGCAAGCCAACGCTAAATCCGGCCAAAACAGTGGAGGTGTACTATGCTTCTTATATAAAGGCAAGAATCTCTTCTGGAGACACTCAGATCGATAGATTTCCGCATTTATAGTTCCGGTAGTGTAAAAAATGGTTTACTTCAAACCACAGGAACATATTGCTTGCCATACCAGTACCTTTCGACCGAATTTCTCCACTTGAATCGACCTGTCCACATCGCTCACATCCTGCCCAACGACGGCTGTAAAGTATTGTGGACCTGGAAGGGTTTTTGAGTCCTCCTTTACATAGGTCTCATCGTCCATCAAAACGCATGCAACCGGACGCTGCAAAAAACGCGAATACAATTTCCGGGCCCTTGTTGCTGCTCGCTTCTTCTGTTCTGCACTTTGTTTCGAGATTTTCTGCTTCTGGTAGGTCTTCAGGTGGTTTCGCCTCTTGATACGTTGGATCATTCCGGCACTCGTTCCTGCCTTTTTGGCCAAATCACATATTGACATTGATTTGTTCTTCAGGATTAGAGATACCACTTTCTGCTCCAGTTTCGGGTTGGAAGAACCGATTTTCTGCCTCTGTCTGGTAGCTCATCCAAAGAATAGTGTTCCCCAAACTTATTAATGATGGTTTTAACACTCGCATGATGAATTCCAAACCTCTTCGCCAATTTTCGCATAGTAATACCTTTCTCACTTAGCCATGTGTCCAGAACCTTAATTTTCACTTCCTTTTCAATACGCGACATTTTGAAAACGCAGAATTTGAACCGCACAAACAAGTAAATAAAAGAAAGCTGACAATCAAACGCACAGCATGCAGTGTTCAGAGCATAAAAAACCATCACAAATACATGCGTACAACGCAAATGTATGTGGATAGCTTATATTCGATACACTCCTTACTTGTTGAGAAATCAAAGTTTTTAAAATTAAATTCAAAGTTTGAAGGGGAGCTATCCGTTATCCGTATTTTCGGATTGCCGGATAGAGTCCGTCCAGTCGTCCAACAGCTGCTTGCAACCAGATTTCACAGGTCAACGGTGGTCTACACCGATGGTGAAGACACCGTTGAGCCGCATGTTGCATGACTGGCTCACTAGTTGTTCAGCCTTCCGAAAGCGTGCGGTGTTTTTCTGGCAAGGAGGCGTACGCCATTAAGAGAGCTTTTTCAATACCGAACGTCTGTGCCAAAATGGTATGATTAATAGGATCTAGCCAGTTATCTTCTGACCTTAGAATCAGGGAAGCACCCTTAGATTCAAGAAATCTAAGAGATTGTGCGTAACAAGCTTGTTCGCTTCTGTTGGCTTCCGGGACATTCTGGGATCAACGGAAACACCCAGGCTGATCTACTAGCAATCGAGGCTAGTGAAGAACCCGTCATAGATATGGCTATTTCGGGCGAAGATGCATTTCGAGCTGTAAAACAAGCGATAAGTGATAAGACCAACAGAGTACGAGGCTAGAGAAGCAAAATTGAGGGAAGTGAAGTGGATAGACCAGGCTAACCCAGCCGAACAACGTGCGCTAACACGCCTCAGAATCGGTCACACTCGGCTGACCCATTCTTTTCTCTTGAATCTGCGAATGCTGCGGAACCGAAATTAACGTGCAGCACTTTATTTTCCTCGATCGAAAGTTCGTGACAGAACGTCAAGAAGCCGACATCAGCTCTACCAGCCTACATGATGCCTTGAATAACAGCGAAGGTAATACGGCGAAACTCCTGGCATTCCTGCACCAAACTGGACTGCTTAAATAGCTTTGGGAAGAACGCACTACGTAAAATTGAGATAGACGGCAGGGGGAGGGGTAGCCCTCTCATGCCCTGGCCGCCGCTCTACACCAGTGAACACTACCAATCTCACGAAAGCGGAGTTATCGACAGAACTACACAAAGCCTTTCCCCAGTGCCGCCTGTTGCTGGTAGATCTGGAAACAATGTGTAGTAGTTTCGGCACCAGCTGGCACTGTGCGACACTGGCATCCCATAGGTCAGTACCCAGTTTTTTAAATCACCATCAGGTACTGTCTCGGTGATCTTTTCAGGTCACAGCCAAGCCGCAGTGGTATCCCCAGACGATATGATGACAGTTAAAACCACGTCATATCACTCCGCCACCCGGAGGAAATAACCGTCCTGGACTCGCTCCAGCTCGTGGCACCGGATTAGTTGCTACATATCCACCGATGATATTGACGAAGAATAAGAAACGAAGTGAAGTCAAGAAGCGGAAAAAGAAGAAGAAAAGGAAAATGAGGAATAAGAGAAGAAGAAACGAGAAATTAACATCCACTCTGAAACTAGACTAGGTTCCGGACGGCCGACTACCCTGAGCGACAAGAAGCTCCAAAGAATGCTACATCGTTGCTTGCGCTTGGCTAGGAGGTCGGTTCAACCGGCCAAACAGTGAAAAAGTACCTGGTGAACATGAACATACATGTTAGAAAGCGCAAGTCGCGTCCACTGATTTCGGAGCTGCAGGCAATGACGCAGCGGCAACGGCTGAATAAGATGGTCAACTCGAACCCGGCGGATCTCGACGTGGCTCTGGACTGGCCGTGAACGGGGAAATTTATAGATCGAAATGCCGGAAGTTGCGTCGTTAACGAAAATACCATAGGCGAAGACGGTTTCTGGCCGGATCTGGCGTCGGTCCACTACTCGAAGCGATCGTTGGAGGAGATGGAGCGGCTGAATATCGATGTGGTGCCCAAGTCGGCGAAGAACGAACTTTTAAATGCAAACGTCATCACAATAATCATGGTTAAATCTTTCGCTTTGCTGATACTGGAGATGTTTCAAAATTTCCCTGAATGGCAAAGAGCAACTTTTGATCATTCAAAAATTCAACTTGATGTCTTCCAATATAGTGACATTATATCGAATACTCGAGTGCCACCTTCTTTTGAGCCATTAAGAAAATGGCCTTTCAATTCTTTACACGCACTTCACGAAACACAACGTCAGTGTGATTCCTTTAATCGGTATTAATTCCCACCAATTAGCAGTGGACCGTGTGTCTTACTGTGCCGCCGGCCATGAATAAAACTTCCCAGATCCCGAGAAAACGAAGGAGTAGAGTAGGTTTATCTCGGAGATTTATGACGCGAAGCCGACAACAAGCTCACACACGCGCGCGCACCGGAAATCGTGGTTAATTTATAGTCAACTAGAAGAAATTAGAGTTGGTTCCCCGCGACTCTGCAGTGGACATCCATTGACATGTGTGCCTTTTGGACAGTTTACAAGCGCTACCTCCTCCGAGCGAGACGCCTTTAATGGCCACTTGCATGTCAATAGAGGACACTTCCGCACGACTGATGAGTGCTGATTAATGATATGTTGTTTTTAATGCGTGGATGATGATTCCGTCAATTTAACTCCCGCACTGGCGATGAACTTCAGTGCACGTATGTTCTGCATTCAGGGACCGGAATCAAATCCAATCCAATCAAGCTCTTGAGAACACAAGACCCGCACGAACACATAATTGACCATTTGTCGGCAAAATGAGCAAGCAATCGTTCCACATTAGCGCGCTTCTGAGCCGTGAAATGACTGCAATCGATATCGCACCGCCCCCAAGGACCTTTCGGAACTAGCTCATAACGAACGAACGCAACTGGCACATGGGCCGGCAATGGGACAGCGTAGAACAAAAGCAAAGTGTCAATATCGTTGCAGTTTTGCCATTTTGCGATTCTCTCGGCGCTGCATCCAAACGTATTTGCCTGTCTATAGACTAGTCTACATTTGATACGGCGCGCATCTGAAGGACGACGACGACGACGACGACGGTCACTCGCTCGAACGGAAAATGATAAAACACGATTAAATTACCCGCAGCTTCCCCCGCCACCTAGTGCAACCGTAGTGCACCGAGAGACTGGCCGGGCCAGTTGGACAGAAGACGATACAATATAATCGACCGTAACAATATCGTTTTCTGTTTATGAAGCGTGTTATACAACAATTCTAGACTGGCGGAATTGGAATGCATACATTCGCATGTATTCAGAGCCACACGAAAACAAACTGATGCGATACTAAGCTGCTCGACTGCATGCGGCAAATAATGCAATGCCCAATGGTGATGGTGGCGGCGGTGCCCTTTAGATTGGATGTGCGACGATATCGATATCTGATGCTCTCCGATGCCAGTTGGTTGCGCATTCGTCGTTGGTGTCTGATACGGACGGAAGAACCGACGGCACCATCACCAATCATCGTGTGTTCTAGATCTGACGAACCGGTGCCGGTGGACCAACCAGTCCCAACCGAGCAACAATCGAAACCACAAACCGACAAGCGACGACGACGACGACGACGCCATGGACGGAAGGTGACATTCACTGCGTTCAATGAACAGACCGAGGGAGACGTAATGGAACAATAATGCACATCCATAATAAGCCTCGGGCTAGGGGCCTGCAATTCGATACACTAGCGACAGTAACGTCAGTAATTGCTTGTATGCTAAGATCTGGAATATTTCTAGTATTTGTACAGGTAAATTTAACCGTGCATTTCTGGCTTCAATCGGCATCCATCCATTATCACCTTCTCGATGTGATTTCAGGTTTCACTTTCCAGCGAACCAAATAAGAAAAAAAAACTTGAACTAAACCACCTATGGTGCTATCGGACCCATCTTACGAAATTCACGGCTACTAGCCACATCACGGAGGGTTCCGGCAAAGTGATCCCAGGTATTTGATTTCAACACTAATGAATTCGTTGTTGAATTCACAGCTGATTAAAGGTGTTGACAGCGATAAACAATTACATACTCGTGTGTTTATTTGTGATCGACCCTCGGCCCCTTTCATTTCTTGTATCGTAATTTTTGAACAGATTTTGAATTGTCAAAATTGACAAAGAGAAACGTCAATGTGATGTCTGTTTCCAATGTATATTAGGTACAAGGTATTATATTTGCTGCAATGTAGTGGTACGAAAAGACAAAAGCGAAAAATAATGTTGAAATGTCTTCAGAAACCCGACCAAAAGGGAATAACAAAATTATTTCAAGTTTTGTTATTCAGCTACGCTGTTTTTATAACAGAGGTTGTTAGAATTTAGAACGTGGATGTTGTTAAAATAACAGCAATTGTAACACAAAATCCTCTAGTGATAACAAAATTACAGCAAATTATGATATAGATACAACATAAACAAAACAAACTTTGTAATAGTTTGGTTACGATGGAGCAAAATCATATCAGCAATTGTTAGAATTAATCTATTTGTTTACGCAGATTGTTCCTTCAAGGGCATAATAACGTTATTTGTTATAAGTATGTTATAAAATTATCCAGAAGAAAATGTCTTTAACAAATTTATATTATAATCAGTTAGTCGTAACAAGGCTTGTTATGATTTTGTTATTTTTATGTCATACGTTCCTGGTCGGGAATGGATTAAATTGAAGCAGTTTCGGTTCAAAAGTCAGCCAAAGTTTTTTGCTTGAATTTTTGTATGTAGGTATTAAGTTACTCTTGTACTTAATTGTACAAGTAGTAAATTGATTGGAGGTAACTGAATACTTTTGAGTCAATGTTGAGAAAACGCGATGAAGATTGTTTCCCAATTTCGAATATCACACATTTTTGTTGATTAATATTCCGAAAAAGCTTAATTTTTCAAATAATAAATTTCAAATTAGGAATTTAATTTTTATGATTATGATTATCGTTAGAAAATAATGTTCAATTTCACTTTAAGTCTGGCAAGAATCACTGTTTCAGGAAGACCCACATCGATTTAAACTCGAAAATTAGATTTAATGTATACAACTAGAAGAAGCTTAGCGATTTCTCATAACAAACATGGATGTTTGTTTACCATCTGGTTTCGCTCACATTTGAGTAACTTTAACTCAAAATCGTAAGAACTGAACCTACCCTCAATTGAGTTTCATTTTCTCAACTCAATTTTGAGTAATCCCTGTTTTTTTTTTATTTTGGTATGAAAACGAGTGGCGGGCCCATTTTTTGAGCATGATTCGAAAAAAAGCTTATAAATTAATGAACAAGAGAAGATTTTTCAAAATTTTCCAGAATTCTCAAATGTTTTTATCCGGCTTCCCGTTATCTAGCTGGCAAGAAAAGACCACAACTAATTTTTGCATTTTAGCCGAAGGTAATGTTGACATTTGCTCCAGTATGGGTGTAATGTCAAACTTCCATGCGAAATAATCGAACGGAATATTATTTAGTGAGGTTCGTGGAAACCGAAAAACATCAATTGACGTTTTCCAGAAAAATATTGTAATCCCTGATTTTTGTTTGTTCATTTATCCATGAACTCTACGAGTGGACAAAGCTTCGTAACAGACTGAGACCTTTCAGACCAAACCTGTATGATAGTGAAAAAATTACTTAATTCTTAAATTTATTTAATTTTTAGTTGAACTTACTCATATATATTGAAACAAAAATTTATGAAAATGAGTAATTTTCATTCCGCATAAGATGTTATAAAAATCATTGAAGTCTTTTTGAAAAAAATACCGCAATACCGTAACCAAAATAAAAAGAGAAATTACTAAACTGATATAGTCTTTCTTTATATTCTCCCATACGCGGAGTAACGATCTGTGATGATGTTGTTTTGAGAAGGAAATAATTTCTCATCACCATGAGGCTCTAGGAGTAGACAGCACTTTTTTGCTAGAACACAGTTGTTAAGAGAAAGTATTGATAGTTCCGTTAGCTCACGGCAAGCGTTGAAAATTGAATAGAAGTAGTTTGAAATTGAGCGGAGGGCATTGTGAGGTAGTATTTCGAAACACGCACACAATCTTTTGCCAAGCATCCCCACGCGGAGTAGGTCAAGGCAGGAGCGAATGCACCACCTTGACTGGCAAAAGAGGATTTGGGAGTGCGATTAGACAGTTCGTTAGAACCATTTAAGTTATTCAATTTTCACAGCCATACCATTTTCAACACCAATAAATTTATCCGAATTGTATATAAGGCATTTTTTCAATAAACCTTTTATAGTCTGGCCTCAATTCATACGCCAGAAAGAGTTTCGATTTTTTTTATTTGTCTGTAATGTAATATACTATTAATAAACACCTTAGTTTTTTTTAAGATACGTTTCAGCACCTTCAATGGCTGCTATCTGCTCCATGTCGCCCTGGTTATTTATTTTCGAATACGATTTAAATTTTAAATTAACTTCCGATGCGCAAATTGAGAACGACGCATTATTTGAACCTATTTGAAAAAAATGGAAAAATAATAATATGTAGCTATCTCAACAATGAAGAACAATAAGTCAACTTCATAAAACCTGATTACACAGCATTTGACGTATAAAATTTAGTAAAATTTACTCATTATTGAGTAAGCTCCAATGAGCGTGTATGTGAGAATACCATGACATTTGGCAATATACTTTACCTTGTTTTGAAGGTACTTGGGTCTTTGTTTGAACAACGAGGGAACGGTATGAGCATAACAAGATCTGTCAGCCCGTTTACTGGGGAGTGCTCATTCGGTGCTCAAGGACCGCTTTGAATTTTTGAAAAGGACACTGAAATGAAATAAAAAAATTCCAGCTGTTCCATCTTAGCATTCTTCTTTGGTGTTGATTTAAATGTTTGGTCCAATTTCGAAGCTGACTTCCACTGAACTACCCGGAACCAATCCGAATGTGCCCATTGTGTTCACAAGTACTTAATATAACCGCAACTGTATCTTTTTTTCTCAAGTCATTTGCGGTGCCGCATCCAAATCCAATCGAAATCAGAAACTTCCCATTTGCCATGTATCTCAGATTTTAATACTGTGTTAAACATCTTTTTTTTTAACTTCTACGCATCTTTTCACTGTTGAAAATAACAATGTTGTGTAGTACTTGACCGACTGTTTAAGAACTGCATCGGTATTTATGAGTACACCTTTGAGGTTCTGTATGAAAAAGACTATGAATTATTTTGACAGCTGTTTAGTGTCAATATGTTGCTTGCCTTGTAAACAAACAAAAACCTTCATTAAAAGTTAAAGTTTTACTTCAAGCGAAACAATGCGAGGTCTTACGGAAGAAAATCGAAAATCGATTGTGACCAAGTACTGCACTGAAAAGAGATTCTCGCTAAGAAAATTGACAAAAGAAGAAGATGTTAGTGCCTGTCCGGTTCAAAATGCGATTAACCGGTTTGTTATGCACAACACATTGAAGGACTTACCCGGCCGTGGTAGAAAAACAGGTGCGTCAAACCCAAATTTGGACAAACAAATTTGCAAAATTTTTGAAGGAAAAGAGGAGGTATCCATCAGTGATTGCGCAAAAAAGTTTGGAACGACGCTTGGAATGGTCCAACGCGCAATGGAGCGGAATTCACTGAAGACGTACCGGAAACAAAATGTCCGAAACGCAGCCAAATTCAGGCGAATTCCTTGTAAACTCGACGACGTTTTGAGCAAAACTGACATGTGCATTACCATGGATGACGAGACTTACGTCAAATCTGACTACAGGGCACTTCCAGGGGCACCGTTTTACACCGTCAAGCGTGAAACGGATGTCCCAAATTCGGAGAAATCGATTTTTTGCGAAAAATTTGGAGAAAAGCAATTTGCCAGTGCGGTATGAAATCGAAACCTTTTTTCACTATCGCAAATATGAACGTCGAAATGCACCGGAAGGAATGCATGCAGAAACGAATTCTGCCACCAATCCGAAATCACAAAGGTTTGACACTGTTTTGGCCTGATTTGGCATCCTGCCACTATGCGTGCGCCACCTTGGATTGGTATGAAGAGAACAATGACCAATTTGTGGAAAAGGCGATGAATCCTCCAAATTGTCCGGAAATAAGTCCCTTTGAGAAATTTTGGGCTCTGATGAAAGGAAAGCTATGGAAAAATGCTAAAGAAGCAGATGACATAATCAAATTTAAAAAAAAAGACTGGGTAAACGAAAGCAAAACCATCGACGGAACGATTGTGCAAAACCTCATGAGGAACATCAAGAAGAAGAAGGTGCGAGCTGGTCAGATCTACATAAATTAAATAAATACTACTACAATGGGCTTTTTTGATGGTCAATAAACAATGTAAATGCATTTTAGTTGCAAAATAAATAAAACATATTTAAATACAGCAATTTTTAGGTGTACTCATAATTAACGATACAGTCCTTAGAACTCATGGCCACTCAATGAGGTCTATACAGGTGGTGAAGAGCAGGGTGTTTTTCGGTATTAGTAACGAAAAATGTGTAAACAATCCATGATTTCGGGTAGTGACGTAGAACTCCAAAAACAAACGAGTAATAACAAAACAAGTAAAGGTTTTTTTTCCGCATCCTTTTAGTGCACAAAAAGGTATTTTTTCAGCCGAAACCTTTTAAAAACTACACTAATTACTGCAAATAAACATTCCATCTTGTGATTTGCTGCTGTTGTAAATTGTTGTTTTTGGAGATCTACGTCACGCATGTTTACAAAAAAAAAACAGCTGTGCATCATCTCACGAACACAATGACAGTATTTTGGATTGCACTAATACAACTTAACCACTTCTTCTCCACCTGTATAGACCTCATTGATGGTCGCTATTCTGATGAAATTTATAGTATCTGCACATCAGCCTCATTCCGAAAATGCCACATACACACTTAGAAAATTTTACAGTATTCGGTCAGGGAGCATAACTGGCGACTTAGAACATCCTGCATATGAAAAAATAAATTCCTTATTAATAATGTAAACCGTTGCAGTGAGAGTTATATTATTGGCGCCGATCTTAAAATCCGCATGGTATATGAGTTTTTATTTAAATTATGAGGGGAAATTTGGGTAAAGTGGACCTTTTCCTGAGGTACACCCTAAACGAGAACATCACCATTCAATTCTCTGGACATTTTAACATAAGTACAGTGCAAGTAAAAGTAATATTACTGGGGCGAATCTTCAGAACCGCATGGTTTATGAGTTTAGGCATGTATGAGGGGAAATCAGGTAAAATAGACCAATTCCTGGCATTCAATCAAAGTAAAATTGGTTCCATTTAGTTCTTTAGCTTGTTTTTGCAAATTTACAGCGCATTTGGGTTCAATATAAAAGCACCGAGTTGAATGTTTGTGTAATGATTCTAGCTTGCATCAAAAACGGGAGGACAAACGGGCAAAACGGGACACTTCCTGTAACAATACTTAATGAGATCATCACCATTCAGTTTTCTGCATATTTTCCCATAATATAAGCTATTTTAAAGGATTTTTATCCTGTTTTTTTTGGGCTAAGGTAACCATATGTATTGAAAAAAATTGAATGAATCTCTTGGAAGGTCAACTGTCATTATTCTATGACTTTGTGATCCTCCAAACTGTTCTGGAGTTTAAAACTTGAAATCTATGGTAGTAATAGTAAACTCCTCGACTAACATGTGGTGGACTAACCACTTCAGCCGTCTCGGTAACGGACAGAATGGCATCCACCGTTGACTTCCCTCTGCGGAAGCCAAACTCTTTGTTAGACTGGCCGCCTATACCCTCCGTGTATTTTGTCAGTCTGTTGAGGATTACTTGCTCGAGCACCTTACCCGCTGTAGGACGTCCTCCTTCCGCACGCTGCCTTGTATTGTGGACGATACACTAACGAACCGGTCAGTAGCCACTATAGGTGTAGCCATCTACGTTCCAATTATTAAGCAGCCCAGGACTGCTGAAAGTTTCATCGATTATCGATTCCGCTCCGTTTCTGTGGTAAATACTCTTGGTACCCACGGCCCACGGCCAAGGCCTCCAGAAAAATTTGGCCCCTGGGGTTGGAATGGCAGCTCTCCTACTCAAGCGACCAAGTGTTGAAGTCCCCCGTTATTACTAACGGGTTTAGGCCAGTTAGCTCCGTTATCATATCATCGAGCGTATTACAATACTGTTCAATCGACCATCTTGGCAGTGCGTAGCAGCTGCAGAAGAATACTCCTTTAACTTTTAAAACCACGAAGCCTTCATTTGAGGTAGACACAACCCCCTGAACCCCTTTGCCGTTGCTGGCTGAGATGTGGTATGGGTTGGAAATTATGGCGATATCCGATGCCAACTCGCGAACTGTCTGACAGAGCAGCTCCTGGCCGTCCTCACAATGGTTCAGGTTTATTTGGGTTACCTGCATTACGATTGGCTCTTTGGAATACCATTAACGGCTGGGAACTTATAATTGGGCTGGAAATTCATAATTGGGGTTTTTACTGGCATCCACCACAATACGAAATAAGGCACTACTTCCGTAGTTTGTTTTGCCGTTAAGAGGGGCTTAATGTTTCCAAGGGGCACCGCGGGGATGTGAACTATATTTAATCTTTCAGGTTGGTACAGATCATCCGAACTGTCCTGGTGTTCAGAACAGTAACAGTTTAAGCAATTTGTGGGCAATACAAAGTTGCAATAAATATTCAAACATATTTAGTGTAAATTCTAAAGATCAACACACATTATAATGCAATATCAAATGCTCTAGGCCAAACTTTCCAAACTATCCTTGAGATCAGAACATGGGACTTACAGTTGCAACATTAGCTTTATAACCTATTAAAGGATACGATATGCGTGTCATCATCAGATCTTGGGATGGTCAAATTCATTGAAACTGACCTTGAGTTCATAACTTAAGTAACCGTAGCTTTTTGGCCTATACAAAGCTACGATAAATATTCTAACATATTGAACATTCTAAAACGTCAATAGAAATTATAGAATAACCTTGTTAGTTTCAGGTCATTCAAACTGGCCTTCAAAACTGGAGGTCTACAACTATAACAGTAGCGTTAGTAAAGTTAGTTAGTTTGGCATAGAATATCTCAAAATTGTCTCATAATGTCTGTTGGTCTTCCAGGATTTTCATTGAATATGTTCGAATACATATCATAACATTTTTTAGAGGATAAAACTACTATTACAACTGTTGATCTTAAGTTTTGAACTCCAGGAAAGTTTAGACGACCGAGGACATATAAAATAAAAACCTGCTCTTTTCAATCATTTCTATGATACTGAGCACCGAATCAATCAAAATATTCCAATTAGGTAAATCAGAAGTCGTATGCCAAAAATAAACTCAATGAGCGGGAGATAGTTTCTCTCCCATGTAGGGGATTTGGGAGTGTGAACAGACAGTTTGTTAGAACCATTTTCAAAAAACAGAACAAGCTACCAGTAGTATATGTGCACGATCAAGCACATTCTTTTGCCAGTCAAGCTGGTGGATTCGTTCCTGCCTTGACCTACTCCACATAGGGATGTTTGGCAAAGAATCGTGTGTTTGTTTCGAAATACAACCTCACAATGCCCTCCACCCAATATCAAAAACTACTTCTATTCAATTTTCACAGCCTGCCGTACGCTAACGGAACTATCAATACCTTCTCTTCACAACTTTAGTCTAGCAAAAAATTGCTGTCCATTCCTAGAGCCTCATGGTGATGAGAAATTATTTCCTTCTCAAACAACATCATCATATATAAAATTGCTTGTATAATAACGCTTGGAATAAATTAGACCTGAAATGATTAATTCAAAGAATATTGCATTCTAAATGACATTTCGAACAACCCAATGGGGCTGTAACTTGTAGTGTTTTTTTATTGGCTTCGTATATGATTTGAGATGCCGCATAATGGGTTCAACTTAATTAATGCCAATTATACATAAACGATTCATATTTATCGAAAGGCGAATTCCATTGAAAGGTTTTCAATGAAAGCACTAAACAATTCGATTGGCATTTAATTCATGCAAATCGATCCAGTGGTTGCTGAGAAACACGGCTTTCTTTGTAGCATCACAGAATGACTAACATGCACACACACAAAAGGCATTTCGCGTACTCTCTGAGTAAAACCGAAAAGATAAGTCAGATTTTCAAGCGATCGCAATACCCGTCTCTATAGAAAGGGTAAAACAAAAAAACTCACTCGAGCTCGTAAATCTCGCCACCCCAATTAATCAGCAACCCGAACACGACAGAACACATGGCTCAGGAATTTCGACCGCCCGGGATCGAGTTGCTCCGCTCCGGATAGCCGCACGTTTGGAGTTTTGTGTCTGCCATAATTGAACCGTCAGTCCAATTACTCTAATTCAATTTTTCGCTCCTCGAGCAACGTCGGTTTACAAATTGATCCACTCGTTGCAGCGGACATTATTGCCACTTTTAGTGTCGTGCCTCGGGCCTGATTCAAAACTGATAATCCTCATCAATATCACTGTCCGGTTTGACCTTTTCTACGTGCAACTGACACAGACAGAGTCCATATGGGTCTGGGGAATCGATTGGCCGACCGAAGAGAATTACAGAAAATCTTGTAAATTTATCATCGATCCTCGGCAGCAAGGCGAAGAAGAACCCGGCAACCGCAAAATATCGACAGATCCTCGTCGTCGCAGGAGGGAGAAGGCATTTGTTTAAAAATGAGCTAATTTTTCACTTTCAGGATCGGAGCAGCCCGTGCAGCGCGGTGTCCTTTTAATGTTTTGCCGATCGTCTTGTAGGTTTGGGTGCCATAAGGACGTTACTTTGTTATGCTTTTGATGGAAAAGTATGCGTGCACTTTTTGTTATGATTTATTATGCTGACGTAAGAACTTCAGGACAGTGATTGTTTTTTAAATTGTGTAAACGGTGAAGGGCTATTCACATTGGGCCGGGCTGGAAAAATACATTTCTTGATATCAACATACATTTAAAATACATTTTAACTATATTTTTGACGGCTCGGTCTCAGCACGGCTGGCAGCATGCGCTTTAATTTACATGAAGTTGGGAGCGCTCAGAACAACAAGCGCAAATAATGTGTATGACAGAAAAAAGAAAACTTGGTGTTTCGAGCTAATTCAACTTGCGTTATAAATTTGTCCAAGATGATAAGGTAGGCAGAAATTGTCATTGTCCGGAACACAATTTTTCAATAATATGCTTCATAGATTCAATCAACCATAACTAATTTTTCTTCATGTTTCACTACACCCAAAAGTTGAAATGGTGGAAAAAAAATGCAATTGCAGATTTTGCAATCAAATCTTGAGAAATCCGCATGATTCACAAAAGAAATGTTTGCCCATCTTGATCCACAAAGCGTTTTATGGAATAAACGTAGCCATGTAAGTGCATGCAAGCGACTGGCTGCTTTCGTCAGACATTCGGCTGGTGTCATGATGTGTGGCTTGGTGGTGTCGAACAGTTTATTAACGCCGCTTGTTTTCATTGATACTGGTGTTAAAATCACTACCGAAGTGTAAAGTACATCGATATTTTGAAGGACCAACTGCTTCTATGGGTGAAAGCCAACTTCTCTGAGGATCAATAATTTTATTACAACAGGGTGAAGCGTCACGTCACACGAAAAATCGGACCAGACGATGACCTAGCTGAAAACATGCTGCAATTCAGTTGAAATAACTTGAATGTGACTCAATTAAGTCACAATCCAGTTGCTGCAACTCTTTATGCCGCTTTTGTGTTGCTTGGGTGGCTGTCGGAAAGCATGAAGTTCTGGCGGAAAGATTGTGGCCCCCTAGTAAGTCCGGACCTTCTCCCGTTAAATTATTTTACTTAGGCGTATGTTTAAGAAAAAGGCAGCAAAACATCTCACCCTAGTGCGGAAACCCTGAAGTCTGTCATAACGTGCACATGACAGTCGATGTCGGAGGACTACGTTCGGAAGGCTTGTTCTAGCTTCGGTGTCAACTTGAGGGTGTCACTGATAAAAATGGAGGACACATCGAGTAAAACACCTAATACACCGTGTCCAATATATTCTCATACACTTTTTCATTACATTGGTGTCGTGCAACTACTCAACATGCTTCACGTATGTGTTGGTGTAGTTTTGCACTATGTTCATAGAAACGCTTTGAGATTATGTCCGATTGTTTTTATTCGGTGTTTATCTTTTACCAGCGATGAAGGAGTTTGGTGCTGTGGTGATAAAAAAGTTTTTGAAAAGGAAGTCAGTGGGATTTTGTGTACCGAACCATCCGAAGGTACCGTGACATCTACTGCACGAGTTGCTAAAGGGGTCAGGGAACGGATTAGACGAAAATCACAGCGCTCTGTACGTAAAATGGTCGCAGATCTGAATGTTTCGAGATCGTCAATGCACAATATACTGCAAAATGATCTCGGATTCCAAGCTTTTAAGAAACGTAAGGTTCACGGAGTTTCGGAACCTTCCAAGCAAAAATGGCTCGAAAGAGCAAGTCTGCCTTTGTCACGGCACGATGGGGAAGAATTTATCTTTTCCGACGAAAAGTTATTCGTCTTGCAACAATCCCGCAATGTCCAGAACGACAGATTGTGGACTCTTTCTTCGAGAACTGTTCCAGAGAGTGATAGGAATATTCCTTCGTGGGGGAAGTAAAATACGAAGTGCCCTGCCCGTCGTTGCCATCCTGGGTGAGATAGGTCCCGTCATCCATTACCACCGCCACGTCGCGATTCGCCGGAAAAATCGAGGTGACCATCTTATTCTGCAGCTCCGAAACCAGTAGACGCGACTTCCGCTTCCTGACATGTATGTTCATGTTCGCCAGGTACTTTTTCACTAATCGACCGGTTGAACCGATCTCCCGGCCAAGCGCACTCAGCGATGTAGCCACTTTTTCCTTAGTCTTTTTCTTCAGCATCCTTTGGAGCTTCTTGTCACTCAGGGTCGTCGACCGTCCGGAACCGGGCTTTCTTTCGATACTCTATTTGTTGTCTAATAGTGCCAAGATGTTCTAGATGCCGGAATGGGCGTCTCCGGCTCGCCAGGGGGTGTCGCATGAATGCAATTCAAATTGACGGTTAGTGTGCTTAAGTGAAGTTTTCATTTGCAGATGGTCTCACTGTTTTGTCCGACACTGTAGCGGTTTCAAAATGAAAAGTCCGTCCTGCACATTTAAGGGGTAATTGACTACATATTCAACGGCTGCCTAGCAATGCTTGCCTAGCCAAATAAGATAAACTCATCAGCTAACTTGCCAATGGTTGCTCGCCAGAGCATCTTCCTGTGTACTTTTCACCACCAGCTGTTAATCCAATACGGGATCATTGCCGCTCTGAACAGCCTCAAGGCTGCCTAGCGAATGGAGCATTTTGCGAAGGTTTACACCTCATCGTTATCACCCTTACTACCATCTGAAGTCTGTGATAGGAAAATACATAGCATTTAAAGGCTGACTTAAAGTTATTTGATCGACCCTCGAGCGCCTTTAGTGTTGAGAATCGAAAACCTTTCACAGTGGTTTGTCTACATTTTATAGAGAACAATAGATGCAAGTTTGATCAAAGTAGTCGATCGCGATCAGAAATAATGGCAAATGGAACTCGAAACCAGAAAAAATATTGTTCACAAACACCTGGACAATCTGAAGTGGTCCGGTGCCAAGCTGGCTGAACCACTGAAAATGTCGAAAACAACGGTTTGTCGAGTGCTCAAAACCTACAAGGAAAAGCTGAGTGTGGAAAGGACTCAGTGGAGCTACGAAAAAACTGAAACTAGGGATCGTCAGCTGCGCAGCAATCTGTTGGGGTGCGTTAAAGCTAACCCCGGTCTTTCGATACGAGATGTGGCCAGAAGGTACAGCGCCAACTTTCAAACGGTGCGAAACATCATTGTCAGTGCAGGATACAAGTCCTACAAAGCAAGTAAACATCCAAACCGGCACATAAAGCAGAATTCCGTGGTCAAAGAGCGTTCAAGGCTCTTTTGCGACCGTGTTTTGACGAAACACAATGGTTGCACTTTGATCAACGACGAAACATACGTCAAACTCGATTTTAAGTAGCTTCCCGGTCAAAAGTTTTACATCGTGACTGGATGTGGAGATGTTCTGGGAAGATTCTTATATTCGCTGACATAATTATCTTTTTCAAGAGCTAGTAAGCTCTGTATCCACATTAATCCGGACACCTTCAAATCATTGTAACTTTTGAAATATTGCACGTAGGAATGAAAAATTTTACTGTGGTACAGCTGAGAGTCTATATTAAAAAGACTATGATTGATATTTACATTTCATGTTTAGTATTCAAGATGGCGACGACAGAAAATCAAGTGCGCGAGTGAATTTTTTACGGGCGTACGGCAAATCCTGGCTTGTCAATACGGGACCTTGCAAAAACATTGAATTTGCCTAAATCCACTGTTCACGATGTGCTTAAATCATTTTCGGAATGTTTGACGGTGGAGAGGAAACCGAGAAGTGATCCTGTCATGGACCGAAAGGTGAAAAGGATATTAACGAAAAACCCAAATCTCTCCATTCGAACGGTGCCTCTAAAAATAGGGATGTCGCCTGGTTTTGTCCGAAAATCAAAACAACGTTTGGGATTTAAGTCGTATAAAGTAAAAACAGTTCCAAATCGCATCGACAAACAGAACTTGGCAGCAAAATGACGGGCTCGACGTTTGTACTGCGAATATTTGAAGAAGTTTTCATGCGTTGTTATGAACGATGAAACATATGTCCTGGAGGATTTCAAGCAGCTTCCAGGGCTGGCTTTTATTCTGCTATGGCCAGAAATGCTACAGCCTGAGCATTTCAGAACGAAAGAAGGCATCGAAATTTCCAAAAATAACTTGTGTGACAAAGCAATTTGCACGTGTGGCAAAAGAGTAAATCTTTCGTCACTACTAGGCATCAATCAACAAGGAGATCTATCAGAAGAAGTGTCTGCGAAGCGATTGCTACCCTTCATCAAAAGTCACAAAGTAAAACCACAGATAATGAGAGTGATCCATCATCAAACCGGAATTCGAATAAACATTCTCGATTGAAAAGGAAAAAAAATCCCCCTATTGTGAGCATGAGCATGAGCATGAGCATGATTGACCGCCCGAGGTTGCTACTCCGTTATTGCCAGATCAGCTGTTATTACACAGAGAACCAATAAATGATGCGCGGGACTAGCATACATCCTCAATATGTAAGAACTGGTGATCTTAAACTAAAGGCAATACCGGCGCCGGCCTCGTCCGAATGCAGGTCAAATAGGAATGGGTAGAATATGTTGACGTGATACTCGCTTTGTTGGAAGCCGAGAACACCTCTGCACTTCCACGAGAAATCGCTGGGATGTTGGATAAAATGGTTGGGTTGCAGCCGGATCCGTTTTGGTAAACGGTGTGCTGAATTCAACTGACGTCGGCAGCGAATAAGATATTTAACTATGTTCCCGATTCGTTCTCTGTACAGAGATGCACATTAAAGCTATTTAAACTTTGGCACCGACTTAAACCAACAGTAGGGATGCTGTTGGGGCCACTCTAAGTGTGGGTGGTTTATTTCAACAGAAAACAAAGTATGTTAAAACACCGAGTTTAAAGACCGATTTAAACCAACAGTAAGGATGCTGTTGTGGCCACTCTAAGTGTGGGTGGTTTATTACAGTGGAATACAAAAATACGTAGGAACATCTGAGTTTGAGACCGATTTAAACCAACAGTAGGGATGCTGTTGAGGGCCACTCCTGAAGTGTGGGTGGTTTATTTCAACGAAAACAAAAGTATGTTAAAACACCGAGTTTGGAGGACAGATTTAAACCAACAGTAGGGATGCTGTTGGGGCCACTCTACAAGTGTAGGTGGTTTATTTCAGCAGAAGTACAAAAGTATGTTAAAACACCGAGTTTGAGAGACCAATTTAAACCAACAGTAGGGATGCTATTGGGGCCACTCTAAGTGTGGGTGGTTTATTTCAACAGCAGAATACAAAAGTATTTTAAAACACCGAGTTTGAAGACCGATTTAAACCAACAGTAGGGATGCTGTTGGGGCCACTCCTGAAATGTGGGTGGTTTAATTCAATGGAACACAAGACTACGTTAAGAACATCGAGTTTGAGGACTGATTAAAACCAACAGTAAGGATGCTGTTGGAGGCCACTCACAAGTGTGGGTGGTTTATTTCAATGGAATACAAGAATACGTTAAGAGCATCGAGTTTGAGGACTGATTAAAACCAACAGTAAGGATGCTGTTGGGGACCACTCACGAGTGTGGGTGGTTTATTCCAATGGAATACAAGAATAAGTTAAGAATATCGAGTTTGAGGACCCATTTAAACCAACAGTAGGGATGCTGTTGGGGCCACTCACTGAAGTGTGGGTGGTTTGCTTTAATGGAATACAAGAATACGTTATGAACATCGAGTTTGATGACCGATTTAAACCAGCAGTAGGGATGCTGTTGGAGTCCATCTACAAGTGTGGGTGGTATTGTTTCAATGGAAAAGTCAAGAGTCCGTTAAGAACATTGAGTTTGAGGACCGATTTAAACCAACAGTAGGGATGCTGTTGGGGCCACTCACAAGTGTGGTTGGTTTATTTCAGCCAGAATACAAAAGTATGTTAAACACATCGAGTTTTGAGGACCGATTTAAACCAACAGTAGGGATGTTGTTGGGGCCACTCACAAGTGTGGGTGGTTTGTTTCAATGGAAAACACAGAGTCTGTTAAG
Organism: Aedes japonicus; assembly: GCA_034211315.2. Taxonomy (NCBI): domain Eukaryota; kingdom Metazoa; phylum Arthropoda; class Insecta; order Diptera; family Culicidae; genus Aedes; species Aedes japonicus. Next base: position 9,590 of record JASCZW010011178.1, on the reverse strand, counting down.
AACATCGAGTTCGAGGACCGATTTAAACCAACAGTAGGGATGCTGTTGGGGCCACTCACAAGTGTGGGTGGTTTATTTCTAGCAGAGTACATATAGTATGTTAAAACACCGAGTTTGAAGACCGATTTAAACCAACAGTAGGGATGCTGTTAGGGCCACTCACAAGTGTGGGTGGTTTATTTCAATGGAATACAAGAATACATTAAGAACATCAGGTTTGAGGACCGATTTAAACCAACAGTAGGGATGCTGTTGGGGCCACGCACAAGTGTGGGTGGTTTATTTCAATGGAATACAAGAATACGTTAAGAACATCGAGTTTGAGGACCGATTTAAACCAACAGTAGGGATGCTGTTGGGGCCACTCACAAGTGTTGGTGGTTTATTTTAATGGAATACAAGAATACGTTAAGAATATCGAATTTGAGGACCGATTTAAACCAACAGTAGGGATGCTGTTGGGGCCACTCACAAGCGTGGTTGGTTTATTTTAATGGAATACAAGAATACGTTAAGAACATCGAGTTTGAGGACCGATTTAAACCAACAGTAGGAATGCTGTTGGGGCCACTCACAAGTGTGGGTGGTTTATTTCAGCAGAATACAAAAGTATGCTAAAACACCGAGTTTGAGGACCGATTTAAACCAACAGTGAGATGATATTGGGGCACGCACAAGTGTGGGTGGTTTATTTCAGCAGAACACAAAAGTATTTTAAAACACCGAGTTTGAAGACCGATTTAAACCAACAGTAGGGATGCTGTTGGGGTCAGTCACAAGTGTGGGTGGTTTACTTCAATGGAATACAAGAATACGTTAAGAATATCGAGTTTGAGGACCGATTTAAACCAACAGTAAGGATGCTGCTAGGGCCACTTACAAGTATGGGTGGTTTATTTCAATGGAATACAAGAATACGTTAAGAATATCGAGTTCGATGTCCAATTTAAACCAACAGTAGGGATGCTGTTGGGGCCACGCACAAGTGTGGGTGGTTTATTTCAATAGACCACGGAAATACATCAAAATTCCGATGTTGAGGACCGATCTCTCATCCAGCCCTAACCTCGTCTGACACAATGCAGACCCCCATCCCCTTTGGTATTGATCGTATGCATGTAATTTACGTGTACATGCCACATGCAGCAACAAAACACATCTGACATCCACTGGTCTGTCACTGAGAAACAAAACCATCACTTAACATGTTTCAACATTCAAAAAGACATAAAAAGCCGAAAAAAATAAACAAACGTCAATCCAATCAACAATGACAAAATCTCAATAAAAGAATGCTTGACTACTTTTGCGAATCAACAGGCCACTCTACAAAACGTGTTCGAAAATTCCTCCCTATGGCGCCTACAGCCACATCAAAAAATTGCAACTTGAGCAATGTAAGTGTCCGGCCTGACGACCTCCGAAACAAGTGAAATATCCAATCACAACATCTCTCAACAAAAACATCCAGACACAATCCTATACTACTTAGAGACGGAATGGATTTAATTCATGGAATAGTAGTTAAAGTTCAGAAGGAGAGATAGAGGAGAACTCCTCGATCTCTCATATGTGACACATGTAATGAAATGTTATAAGGGAGAGGGTTATCCCTGTTGAACAACGAACACAGATGATACGTAGTGCACAGGCATCCAGGATTTCCTGAAAATAATATTAATAGAAACAAGGCTTCATGTGATCAGAAGACTATTTAATATTTGTAATAAGATGGGAAATAATAGGGAACATATTTAAAAAAAAGTATTAGAGTTGACATGACAATTGCACCATAAAAAATATAAAAATATAAAATATATGATAATAAAAGATCTTATTATTAAAATAGAAATCAATCAAACTCCAACAAACATATGCACTTCCTACAAGGGCAAACAATGAAAATGATAAAAAATGAGAGTAGCCATTAGCAAACGTGAACTCGGCAAACAACCATGAATAACGCACACACCGGAGCTGAGAGTCAAAACCCACAAAAATGCAGAAATGCGCAGCTGAAAATGAAAAATATTACCAAGCAGAGGAAACGTAAACGAATATATCCATCAATTACGCTTAGATGAACATGAAAGTACTAAAATTTGTTTCAGACAGCGAACGGTGCGTGCACAGGTTTGCGTGGGCAAAACTTCAAAATGCTCGGAAGACCCCACTAGCGCCAGTCGATTCCACTCTTGTTTCGTACGTTTGCACTGTGGCGCATCAAGCGCGCTGTGCAGTGCATCTGATGCTGCTACAGCGCTCCAGATGCAACACCCTGCCACCATATGGAAAATCAGTTACATAGATCTGCGTGAGTGACTCTTTCCGGTTCCGAACTGCAACGAGAATACATACAGATCGAACAGCAAAAACGAAAGCAAAAACCCAGAGTAGTAGAAGAAAAGAGACAGACAGAAAACACGCAAACGCCCGCACGTCTGGCTTTCTCCGCGTAAACAGCGCCTCCGCTTCCATGATCCGTTCATGTTTGCCAAGATTTCTTTGTACTAATGTATGTTTGAATGGAGCAATAATATTTAAAACACTATACTTAGCTGAATGTTTGATCCGGTATCCAATTGTAGAAATGTGAGCAAATCACAAGGCATAGGTTTTTTCATATTAGGTAGAACCTTATTTCTTTTTAAGTACTAACACATGCATATGGAAAATATGTCTGACAAAATCTTTTTCACTGCGATCAGCACAATTTATCTCTTTGTGTCGTATTTTTTCCATAGAGACTCTTCGTTTTCAAAACCATCAAGTTCAAAGCTAACAAAACATTCCATCCAAATTGACTCCGATACAACCGCAAGCTAGCAACACAAGTAACGTTCAATACACTACCACTACAACGACACTAGCTCTTCTTGCGTTGTTGATTCTGCTGACATGACAACCATGACGACGGGAACGGGTGAAGAAAATTTTATTCGATGGAGGATTTTTTTTTTCATTTTCACTACCTGGGCCCACATTTGAGTGAGATTTTCGATGCTCAACACTGGCACCACACTCCGAGGAACACTTTACGACAAAATTGTAGGGTATTACGGGTGAAAACTAACAAAAAAATGCAAATACCACACGCGCGAACTGGTTTGCAACCACTTGGATCAACAGCGCAGCCTACTCCTCGAAAAAAAAAAAATCCCCCTATTGTGGTGACAATTTCGGATTTCCATGCTTTTCGCAAGGAAATCTTAACATTTGTTGAAGGTGTGAAATATTCTCTTCAAATTTCCAGACGAGGTGAATGCCGTTTGCTTGTAGAAACCATGGCCGGATTCAAACGTCTTCTTGAGTATCTTACTCAGAAACAATATAATTTCTTCACATACGACACCAAATCTGAGCGTATTTTCAAGGTTGTCAGTGGAGAATGTGTGGAAGAAATAAAAATCGAATTAATAAAATTACTTGGAACTAGCCCAGTCGAAGTAATTAAAATGAAAACAAAATCCCGGCCTCGCGATTCTCGCAAAGGGATTTCAAATGATTTCTTCTTAGTTCACTTCAAGTCAAGTGATTTCAATAACCTTAAGGCTTTAGAAAAAGCAAGCCTTTTGCTCCATGTCATAGTGAAGTGGGAACATTTCAAGAAGACTGGAGCAAACTTCCAAAGCCTCACCCAGTGCCGTAAGTGCCAGGGATGGGGTCACGGAACAAGGCATTGCCATATGGTTGGTAAATGCATGAATTGTGGTGATTCCTCACACACAAAGGACAACTGTCCTGTGAAGGAAGATCCTAAAAAATTTAAATGTTCGAATTGTGGTGAAAACCATAAATCATTTTTTTGGGAATGCAAGACTCGCAAAGCAATTTTGCAGTCGCGCACTAAACGACAAGTAGAAAACAATACACGTTCCCAACCAGCTACTACCCATTTTGCAGCTGATAACATCGATCAGCCAAGAACAAATTCCTACCAAACCGTCGGTAAAAACAGTGGACAGGGTTTTCCATCCGCAACTTCAAACGCTCAACAAGGAGCAAATACTATTTCGATACCTGCAGGTACCAACAGGGTTCATTCTGCAAATCCTACATTCTTACCTAACGGGTGGCAATTAAAATTTTGGATTTTTTTCGTGGCCTCTATGCTCAACAACAAACGAGCTCAGAGAGAAATAAGAGTGTGTATGCGATAGCTCTTTCTCTCCTTTTTCTGCTAGTATTTTCTGTTTTGTTTATGCTTGCTCAGTTTTGCTCAAAATGCCGTCGAAACAAGAAGTATTTCGCGAGCGCGTTGTACAGTTCTACTAAATGCACAGAAATCTCGGCAAAACGTATACGGTACAACATTTTAAAAGCGAAAATGTTGCGACTTCGACTGTTTACCATATCCTAAGATCCCCAACAACTGCTCACAAGCAAGGTACAGTACATCTCGAAACATTGAAAAGATTCGAAATAAAGTGCCGAAAGAAGACACGAGCCCCGGAATATACTGATGCACAGATTTCAACGCTGAAATCCCAATGCCGTTGGTTGATTAAAAATTATTCCGAAAAAAGTTTTGTTTTGGACGACGAAAGCTACTTCCCTCTTTCGAAGACGCAGATTCCCGGAAACAATCGATACTATTCAACGGATAGTTCTACTACACCTCCGAACATAAAATATAAGTTTGAACAGAAAGTGATGCTGTACATTGCCATTTCCAAGAAAGGCATTTCTAAGCCATGGTTCAAGCCCTCTGGTTTGGCAATCAATCAAGATGTGTACCAGAACGAATGTTTGAAGAAAATGTTGATCCCGTTTCTACAAAAACATCATGCTGATGGACAATACGTGTTTTGGCCGGATAAAGCGTCATCGCATTACGCCATAAAAAACACAATCGTTCCTGAATACCCATTCGAGTCCCATTTTGTACCCAAAACAACAAACCCGACAAATCTGCCTCAGTGTCGCCCAATCGAAGATTTCTTCTGGGGTTTTGAGTTCCTGGTGTACAAAAATAACTGGAGAGCCACGAATTGCAAACAGTTGAATTGGTGGAATCAAGAGATGCATTCGCAAAGTTGACATGAGGCCGTACAACGCTCCTGTTCCGACATCAAACGGAAGCTTCGCCGAACATCCTGAGTACGGACCGTTTTCAAATGTTCACTAATTTTTTTCAACAATGGACAATGTATCTTTTATTTGAATAAATCAGATCTTCTTCAACTATGTTTGTCTTTTTTTGACAGCTTGAGAAAGAAATTCCAAAATTTTAGTTGCCACCCGTTAACCGTGTTGTTAACAATGTTCAACATGTAAATGGACCTACCTATGCTTCCGTTGCAGCGGGTACGAACCAAAACCAAAATTCCCACGGGACTTCTGATGAATTTGATTTAGGTAGGATATCCGCTCCCAAATTAGAATTTCGTTAATCGATATGCTTAAAACTAATTCCATGTTTGATGCTATCCAAACTGGTATTAAATATTGCCAATAATATTGTGCATGACATTGAAGTTCAGTAATGGATTTTAAGTCATTAAATATTTTGAATTGGAATGCTCGATCCATCAGAGATAACGAGGACGAGCTATTTAATTTTAAGAGTTCATAACGTGCACATTGCTGTTATAACTGAAACTTATCTCAAACCTGCCCATAAGGTCAAAAGAGATCCAAATTATTTTGTCTTCCGCAATGATCGCTTTAATGGAGCTGGTGGTGGCGTTGCCATCATTGTCCATAGGCGAATCAAACATCACATTCTTTCTTCATTTGAAACCAAAGTTTTTGAAACTTTGGGGGTTTCAGTTGAAACAAAATTTGGCCAATTTACTTTTATAGCTACCTATTTGCCTTTCCAATGCACTGGCCAGCAAAAGAACTGGCTTAAGGGTGACCTTCAGAAACTTACCCGTCATAGGTCTAAATTCTTCATTATTGGTGATTTTAATGCAAAACACCGTTCATGGAATAATGCTCAAAGCAATTCCAATGGTAATATACTATTTGATAATTGTTCTGCGGGTTATTATACTATACAATATCCAAACAGCCCAACTTGCTTTTCTTCTGCAAGAAACCCCTCAACTATTGATTTGGTCTTAACTGATTCATGACAACTTTGTAGTCAATTGATTACCCATGCTGACTTTGGTTCTGATCACCTTCCAGTTACATTTGAAATATCTCAAGAAATCATTTCTAATTCCATCAGTTCTACTTTCAACTACCATAGAGCTGATTGGGATCAATATCGAACATTTATGGAATACAACTTTGATCCTAATGTTCCATTGTAAACAAGAAATGAAATTAATAATGCTCTTGAATCTCTGGCTTTTTCAAAAGTTAGAGCAAGAGCTGTTTCAGTGCCTAAATGCGAGGTTGATTTCCATTCAGTTATAATTGATGACGATCTTCAGCTCTTGATTCGTCTGAAAAATGTACGTAGGCGTCAATATCAACGAACACGTGATCCCGTTATGAAAGTCATATGGCGAGATTTACAAAAGCAAATTAAAAAACACTTCTCTGCCCTGAGGAAAAAAAATTTGAACATAATGTGTCAAAATTAGATTCGAGTTCCAAACCTTTCTGGAAACTCTCTAAAATGTTGAAAAAATCTCAAAAGCCTATATCAGCACTTAAGGAAGGTGATAAAATTTTGCTCACAAATGCGGAAAAAGCTCAAAAACTTGTTAAGCAGTTTGAGAGCTCCCATAATTTCAGTTTGGGACTTACTAGTCCTATTGAGGAATCGGTTTCAGGAGTATCTGAATATTTTCTCTCAAGAAAATATTTTTGATGATTCTTGGGAACCGATTTGGATGAGTAAGAACTATAACTAAAAAATTTCAAAATATGAAAGCACCAGGTGATGATAGAATTTTCTATATCCTCATCAAAAAACTCCCTGAGAGTACTTTGTCTTTCTTGGTAAAACTATTTAACAGATGTTTTCATCTAGCATACTTTCCAGATAAATGGAAAAATGCGAAAGTCGTACCAATTATGAAGCTAGACAAAAATCCGGCTGAAGCTTCTAGCTACCGACCGATCAGTTTGCTTCCTTCAATAAGTAAGCTTTTTGAAAAAAATAATTTTGGATAGAATGATGCTTCACATCAATAAGTTCAAATCAAACTTTGTTTAAAGAACAAACTTCTAATATTCAAACAAATTTTTAGACCGGCCATGCTTTATGCCGTGCCAATATGGTCTAGTTGTTGTGCAACAAGAAACAGCTTCAAAGGATTCAGAACAAAGTTCTGAACATGATTTTAAACTGCCACCCTGGTTCAGTACTGATTGAATTATATGAATTTCAAACGTTGAGACTCTAGAAGAAATGTCTAACAAAATAATTCATAATTTTAGACAAAAATCATTGCAATCTTCAATTGCAATGATCAATTCTCTCTATAGATAAGAACTAGTTTTTTTTTATGAAATTATGTCGCTAAATTAGCCACAATTTTCATTTCAATGGCCAGAGAGGGATAGCTCCGTTCGTCACAGAGAGTCCTACGGCGAATTGACTATAAATGGAACGCTCTCCTACCAAAGATCTGAAAATGAGAGCAATACAATATATGACGGAGATTTAAATGGGATGAAGTGCTACATATCATTCAGTATTGATGATAATTAGTCTCTGTATTAAGCTACTTGCGAACGAATCTTAATGAGTCTAAGTGAGTGGCTGTCAGTTTGTCGAAAATTTCGATTGCACTAATTATAACGAAAAATCTAGTTCTATTACCTCGAAAACAAAAGCGCACCATTGCTGTTCCGGCAGGAACCCATCAATCCCCACTTGATACCGATTTCCAGCGATGCCAGTCCTAATCTTCCCGCTAACAACACCACCTCCATTGTTCAAAAATTATTTACGACCCCGGATCACGATCGATTGCCGTCGAGTCCGTACGTCGCATCTGCCGGAACTACCACCGGCGAAGGTCCCAGGCCATAAACAATCTTTCGCCCAATAGACGATATCGCATTTGGATCAAATTACACGCCTCTCTCCGGGTAGCTCGGGTCGTCTCTCGTGATCTGGACCCGCGCGAAGATGTGAGTATGTATAGTTCGCCAGAATCTGACTCGACAAATTCCATCTCGCGGGCGCGCTCTCGGTGAGATCGTAAATTAGGTGGTCTGATGTGTACTGTCATTTTCTCAATTTAACGATCGCCGCTTTAAATACACCTCCTGTGCTGGCGGCTGAGAGACTGCCCGACCAGGGGAGGAGGAAGGGAGGAACTGAGTCTTATCACTGGAGCACCGCTCTCTGGCGGTGCTGATTTATGTCCGGCTCATTTTGTATCTGCTTTGTCTTGTTCTGGGATGTGTTTTTGTTTGAGTGAACTTTCTTGCCTTCGGTTGGATTCGGATGTTTTGCGTCGAAGAAAGTGGTGTTTAACCATGGATAATCCTAGGAGAGGATGGATCTCTTCGAAGCGATCCGATTGATTTATTTCGATGCTCGATCCCAATATTTAGCATTTTCGAACAAGTGGAAATCCAGCTGAATTGAGAAACTGCGTGAAGAATTATCAACGCTTACGGTGAGAACCGAGGGCAACCATTGATTGATGAGGGCATCGGACGGCTTTATGAAGTTGCAATCAGTCGAGAGCTTATGCTGCGCGGATCCTTCCTCGGAAATCGCCTTTCGCCGAGCAGCGAGGATTGAACCAAGCGAGGAAAGCATAACTTGCAACTTGAACATCGGAACACACGGTAGCTAATCAATCATACGGCTGACTGAGATGTCGGTTGGTTCGAACTGCAGACAAAGGTGGGGCTGACTACGAATGGAAAGCTATAAACTCCTCGCCGGAGCAACCTCGAAGGGATTCCTGATTACGGGGCGTTTTCCGGGTACATTGGGTCGTGATTGAAAAACGAAGTTTCATTCACTGAGGGTAAATTAACTTTTTCCGCTCTGTCCAACTCTCGCCATTTATGAGTCAAGTTGTTGGTTTTGGAGCAGTTGATGAGTTCAGCCGTGAGATGCAGAGGCTCGAGCTTTGGTTGACAAGTGATGAGTGGCTGCAATTGTCCGAGTCCGTAGGAGGGTCAGTGGTCGAAAGCCAAATTGTTTCTCTGAATGAAATTGAACGACTGACTGACAGACATGTCTCGGAGAGAGGTTTGAATGGATTTACGAGAAATGGGGCTTGTTTGTTTACAGACAGCGGCACCACAATCAGATCGATTTGCTATTCAAATTCCCACATTACATGCCGTCTCTCTTTCTTCTCTATTTCTCAAGAATCTGAGATCACACCCTTCAGCTTTCGAAATCTACAAACAAGATGTTTTCGCTCCTTCTCTTCCTAGAAAGCTCAACTCACTCAAAAGATTATTAATCCATTGTCTTTCGGTGAGTTGAACTCTAGGAAGAAGAAGAGGCAAAACTCTTGTTTGTGATTTTAAGCTCAATTCTTGAGCGAAGAGACGGCGATAATGGGAACGAATAACAAATCGATACTGATGTGTGCCCTTATCTAAACAAAACAAGCCCATTTCTCGGCAAATCCCGTCAGGCTATCTCGGGTGTCTGTCAGTCGTTCAATTCATTCGGAAAACAATTTGCCTTTGACGACCTCCCACGGACT